>JASMMZ010000009.1:2443113-2468254 GCA_038502455.1 Anisogramma anomala
TAAATAAATAAATAAATAAATAAATAAATAAATAAATAAATAAATAAATAAATAAATAAATAAATAAATAAATAAATAAATAAATAAATAAAAATGAAATAAATAAATAAATAAATAAACAAATAAATAAATGAAGCCGTTAAGTTCGAGCGCTTATAATAAAGGTCTTTTCTAAATCTTAAAGAGTAAAAGGAATCAAACTTACAGTGTGTAAGTTTAAGTCTAAAGGACCGCGTTGGCACAAGTAGCGAGGGACGGAGTCGCTGGTTATAAGAGCTATTCTCTGGATACACCGCTACTCGGGAGGTGCGCCAGGCCGACGACGATCTTCATGTCCAAAAAGGGGTCGCCGAAAAAGATCCAAGTAGTAATAGAGCTGATTAGTGATGTTGTGGTGGAATAGAATGCATATAAAGTGATGGTGTTGAGAGCTGTTGAACCTGAAAATATTTCTCGGAAGTAGGCACTATCAGGGTTTACAGTGTAGGCCCCCTACCCTCCTTAACAAGGTGGTCCGTGCACACATTCCAAGAAATTTGATGTAATATTGAAGATGTCCTACGGGTCTTTGAATGGTAAGGTACCCTAAGGTCTTGATTAGAGGGATAGCACAGGATCCCAGAGGCTTTTACAGGCCCCTAGAGGAACTCGCGTTACGATCCCTTCCGCCCGTATTTACAGGACTATTTTGTGGCAGCTAGTTCAAATTTTTGTATTTGGCACAGCCGGTTAATAATAACATACAAAAGGTAACCAATTAGTTCAGAAAATATAGGAATTCTATTGGATGTCTTCATATGTATCAGCTGTTACATGCAGGTTTTTACTCTGGTAATCATGCTGACACTTGGTATAAATATTACGTTTATTGGTCAAGAAAACTTTACAACTTTTAACCGCAA
The DNA here is from genome assembly GCA_038502455.1 of Anisogramma anomala. Classification (NCBI taxonomy): domain Eukaryota; kingdom Fungi; phylum Ascomycota; class Sordariomycetes; order Diaporthales; family Gnomoniaceae; genus Anisogramma; species Anisogramma anomala. The sequence continues at coordinate 2,444,016 of JASMMZ010000009.1, forward strand.
GGTTCACTAGTACCGTTATTAATTGGCAATTTATTCATTGGCAATTGATCGTTTTTCATCTCAACAAATGATTATTACTTGACTAGTTATACATTAAAATGTTTTAATTTCAGTTCAAGTACCTCAAAACGTTCGTGAAACACGCATTTTGTACCATTGTATTCGTTCTGATTTCAAAACCAATTGATTAATCCATTTCCAATAGCTTTGTATTGATGTTTCATATAATAATATATGATAGGTCATGCTTTGTTTTAAAAAAATCATTCAGATTAGGTATTGAATGAACTATATTGCTTCAATGTCTTGAATGATAAATTGGTTCGTATTCTTTTTATTGCATTCGTTCTACATGTATTCCTTATCATTATTATGGATTATTGAAATTCTGATAAATTAATAATGTATTTTTCATGTCCATAAATGAACTTGATATGAAGTGCATTATTTATACAGGATTGCTTTTTTGATTCACGACTTCAACGGTCGAATGGAACTGATTCTCATATATTAATACCCAAAATATACATTCATTTCATAAATTTCAATCTATATGATTTTCCATAGTGTTTTGATAATTTTAATAGATTCAAATTCTGATTTTAGTTTGTTTGAACCCTATTTCTTTCATAATGAGTAGCATTTTCTCACGATGAAACAATTTTATTTCTTTTTATCTCTACAAATTAATAACTTAATGTTACCGTAGATTAAATCATATATTATGCGTGTGATATATTCGTGTAAGTCATGAATGTATAGTATCCGTTCAAATGACACGTTTTGTAATTTCTTGTAATGCAACTACTCATTATCATTACGAGTATTTAACATATCGTTGATATAGTGAAGCATCAGTTTATGAATATTGTTCAAAAAATAGTTATAAACTATAATCATCTGAAATATGTTATTTTGTTTGAGGGATAGATCAATCTTGAAAAAGATTTGATGTTGCCCTTGATATATTACTGTTTTGATTAAATCATTTTGTTTATAATATTTTTTTAGCCTTGGTATATATTTTAGTTCATCATAAATGTTTCGGGATTTGGATGATTTCACCTTCATTAATATTGTTTTTTTTTCATCCAACCGGTTGTTAATATTAATATAGAGAATATTTTGTTTACTTTTTATTTTAAGTTTCAAAGGACATCTAAGTAAGTAAACTTATTTTCTTTCAGTGTCTTTGTATTCCAATTCATATTTAAGCTATAACATTCCCTCTTCCCATCATCAAATTCCTTCAATGTTCATTTTTGATTTGTAATATTATTATACCTAATCTCTTCATATTTATGAAAATAGAACATAACATCAATTTCACTCTATATTATGCAATTCTACAATTGCATTGTGTTTTGTCCACCTTTTTTATTCATTCTAATGCTCAATTTGTAAATTTTCAATTAAATGTTTCGTTAAATGTCCTGTAATTCTTGTTTTATATGATATTTGACATATTTTGAAGCAAATAATTGCATGAATCTATTACTTTTCCTCATTGTATTTCATAGAATAAGTATTTTGACTATTTAACATGATATTTTGTAGCAGTCTTTACCTTCAAATGTGATATTATTCACTGAATTATATTATACAATATATAATTGGAAGTTTACAGTCGAAGAAATAGTATTTCATGAAGTAATAACATATAAATACAATTCAATCAATCCGTTTGTAGACGGCATACAACAATTAAATGTATGAGCTTTAGATACTATTTCAATATCAATTTCAAAAATTCTTCATAATTACATATATTATTGAACACTCAGATTTCCTTTATATTTAATAATACTATATAATTTACGTAAATCATGAAATCAAGCTGAATAACTCATGTAAAAATGATTTTTTCTCTATAAAGTGTTTTACAACCTTCCTGACACGTTCATTGGAAAGCCCCACATTTATTACTACTGCAACCAAAACCATATATGATTTCTCAATATCGTCAGAGAAAAAAAACACTCCTTAACAGCTCCTGCTATGGTTACCGCCAAAGGGGCCAAATCGACACCACGCACCTTCGGCGCGCTTGAAAAGAACGACCGACCGTTGGATAATAATCAAAGACCTTAGTAGAAGATTCGGGTAGTTGGACCACCCCCGGCGGATAATAAAGAAATTACACACCAACCCTAATACTGTACCGTAGAAACCCTCCATAGGGCCCTTGATGTACAAAGGCGCGACCTAGAAGTTGAAAAGCGTGTATACCAAGCTTAACAGAAAACTATCAACAATTTCGTAGATTGTTTCGACAGACCCTTATTTATTAAATCACGTGTTTTAGCGTTACGTATCGCGACATAAGTTATTAATAACATCGCGAGAGGGGGACCGGTTCATGATTATTTGAGTTTCCCCAGCCGATTGAATCCGAAGAACCGTTTAAAAACCTTTAATTATCGCCTTAAACTACTTTACGACACCAACTTTCCCAGCGAACGTTCTGGCCTTTAAAATCGAGTTAACCTCTCCACTTACGTTAATACAAAATCCCATACCCCGTTCACTTAAAGAATTACGTGGGTCTCCATGACAAACTGTAACAAAAAGTTAGTTTTTTTCATCATGTAATAAGCTTTGTCGCCTGTGTGGAGATTATAGGGTTTTGTCCGCGAACGCTCAACATCCCATTCCTTACAAAGTATCGCCCTTTATTAAATGGCGGAGAAGACAGACCTACGGATTTTCGTTGAAATAACAGGCTTTAAACGCGATGTCGAGGGATATTCCTTATAGTACGTTCTCATTAAACGTATATCATTAGACCCGTTTGTTATTAGGTCGATGAAAAAAAAATCTTACGAGATTAGTTACTAGTTATACCGATATAGTTATGAAAAACAAGCTCCTTATGAAAGGAACGATCTTAACATTTATCCACTCATTCGGGGGGCCTCGAATATATACCATGAATTTGAATACACTTACATAGTAAAAACAAGTCCCCCACGTAACCTATACGTCTTTTTAAAAAGCCCCGATCGAGGTTTTAAAAATGATTATGAGAAAATGTAATATTTAGTTTTTAATTACGCCGATCTTCGTATATTTGTTATAAAACGGATAATCCGTTTACACGCGGTTAACAACCTGAATTGTTTTGTCTCTCAAATTCCACAAATCCGTTGGTTGAGTCCATAATAACGAATGATTAAGTTAGATGAATAAACGACATTGATTGTAATTTCAAGATTTTAGTTATTTTTAATAATATATCATTTACGTTAAGTACACCCGATCCGGTACCTTTATTGTACAGTTTTGATAAAGAATTACGCTCCAGAATTGTATAATAATTATTAAGATTTTTTCCCTTAATTGTACATCAATAATCCATCAGCCTTTGAATAAGAAGAAAGGAAGTACATTTGAAATTTCAAACCTTAGATAAAATAAATTGATTTTTTTTTGACAAATCCCGTAATAATACAAAGGTAACAGTGAAAGCTTTGGTTCAAAATGTTATTATAACCAAACCCATTGACTTGAACACCAGCCTGGTAAAAAAAGAGCCGCGAAATTAAACCCTATTACATGAATATAGGTTGATACTTCGTTAATAAAAACGCGGAACGACCAGTACTTCTCGTTTACGTTCTCGGGTCCTCCGGATATACGGCTCCATACATTGATTAAACCTTATCATATGATACCACTTCGCCTAAACCTGTCATATACGTAATAAATGAAGTTATAAACGTTTGAAGAAAAACGGGCATGGTAGATTTAAACGTCGGGAACTCTATTTTATTTGTAAAAGGTTTCAGGGTCTTCAAAATTTATAAGGAACCAGTTACATTAAAATTTCCAACATTTATACGACGGTCAAAACGTTTATAAAGCCCAAATCAAGCATAATAAGTTATAAGGAGTTCAAAGTTATAAAATTTGGTTCGAAAACCATGAAAGCCTACATTACTGGAACATAAATTACCTTAGTCATTATAACTAAAGCTTCACATAATAGGGTCGTTTCGATGTTATAATCGGCTACTTTTATATATGAATTCTTATAATTATTCTTTTTCATTCCTTCCACTGAAAAATTCATTCCGATAACTCCTTAAAATCGAAACGATATACCTCATTAGAATTTAATTACCTATTTAAGCTTATTTGATACTAATATATCAAAATATTAAACAAACTTTCGCCAAGTATATATACAGCGGCTGAATAATACTGAACACCGAAAAAAATACAAAATTTACAATTATTGAGGTTAATATAGACCAAAAAAACTATTGTATATTAGGCTTTACTTATTGGTCATACTAATAAAAAACGTTGACGTCATTGATATATTAAAACCTGAATAACGTAAAAAAAATGCTTATCGCTTGATATAACGATACCTAGACTGCGATCTTTTGTTACCCGTTCGAAGTTAAGGTAACTCCGCCCCTAGAAAAAAGGGCCGTTGTAAATTACTTTTTACAATCAGCCTTCGGGTTCTTTTATACGTTGAAAAAGACCTCTTTTATAGTGATATAATCGCGGCCAAACCCAAAGGGGAATTTATATAACTATATATTAATATGATATATCTAATCAACGTATATTTGAATTCATTTATTGACCATATATTAACGAATATTTTAGATTAAGGGTACGAAGTTTAAAACATTATTAGTAAAACTTTCAACCTTGCATGAAACCGTAAAAAACTTACTCTATATAATATAAGTAAGGAAAAAAATTTAAATAATAGGGGTTTGACGATAGGTATAGACTTTAATGACGAAGTGGGAATTTTCATACACTGTTTAAAATACGTCCTCGATAGAAACAATAACAATATTACCGTAGCTACCACGATAATATAATTTAACCTCGATAAAAGACCTAATTATAAGGTATTATTAACAATCTTTTTGGATTACTGGATCGAAATCTGGTCAAACACGTGTATTAAAGTACCGAAAAACTAGTTAACAGGGGCTTAACGACTTAATTGTTGTTAGGATAGCTTTTTCACCATTTACGGCCGAAATTACGGATAAGACCACCGTATAAGTATCGACAAGCGTTTTCGCCCGACTTTTATCAAAGATTAATTTATGGACAGTTAATATCTTATAATATATGTTAAGGATACGAAGTGGTGGACTTCTAAATTGGACCGGCTTCTAGATTATATAAAGGAAACAAATGCGGTATGCTTACATAACGCAGGGTTTATCGAGTGGAAAAAAGTTTGTGTCAAGATGTAAAAGGTTTGAACCGGTTTATAAAGTAAAAGTTTCAACTGAACCGTTGACCTCGCGGAAAATTATAAAATAATTAACTAATAAAAATCTCTTTTTCCACTCCAAGCTTTTTTATTCGAAGTCAACAGACACCTTGTTTTCCATATTTGTTAATCAGTTCGAATTTTACGAAGAATATTGTGATAGATTTTTAGTGGATAACGATATTTTGAAACGATCTTTCAGAAGATTGGGATGGGTTCGAGTACGATGTTCTTCAAAACATCGATATTTTTAATAAGGAGGTTGTTAGAACTGTAGTAATTGTAGTACAGTAAGTCAACTGTACTTACAGTCAAATTGACTATAATAACTGCAAGTTGAGTGTCTCGTTTTTTGTGGACCTACTGTATTAGCTACAAGTTAAATACAGTATGCTCCCATTTTACACTAGGTCACAGGCCAAGAAATTCGCCATACAAATTACTATTCAGACTGACTAGCGGTTTTCCAAACATAGAACAATACATCCACTACTTGACCACATAATACTACTGTTACTTCGACCAATCGAATCGACAACTTTGCAAAGTCTAAAGCCCTACCAACACTTATTAGTACTTATTAAGTTAAGCATAGATAATCTAAGTAAAAGAAGAAGCTACTTTCCGGTTACGCTTTGTAAAAGACCAAGATAGAAGAAAGATCCGTGCGAAAAGCCCCTGCAAACTACGTCGGTTTTCACGGCAGGAAGTAAAAAAAACTTTAAGGTTGCATTGGTTTTTACGACAGCTCAAAGGTAACGAAGGTATCGCTATCTAAAACACCAAGAAATCTTTACAAATCCTTCTTAAAAACGTTGAGATTGACTTTCAAAAGTCTCAAAGTTCGGTAAGTTGGCAAATAGCTAAGTTAGTATTACTGCAGGTTCTATTACTGCAAAAACAATCAAGTCTCACAGCCTATAACTTTTAACCTTCGATCTCTAACATCAATAAAAAACCTTCTATCTTATACTTAACATCAAAATTTTTCCCCTACTTCACTATTTTTTACTTCTCCCTCATCAATTTAATCGTCACCATCGTTGCCCTAAACAAAAACCCCAAGAATCGCCAAATCGCGACGAAAAAGCCACGTCACGAAGCTCAACATCAAAACACCAAGCCCCCACGTTTAAAGATCACCAAGTATCTCGCCCTATACGTCCTACAAAATCCAGAACGTCAAAATAGCTACCGCAAGTACTTACTTTAAAGCCATTACCAACTCCGCCTAAAAAGAAGTAATGAAGATCTTTGAAACAGTCTTCGTCAATTACTACGACGAACAGCTTCAGATCAAGGATGTTAAAGAGACCTTTACTAAGTCTTACCTAACCAATCATGTTAACCAGTATATCTTCGACGCGGATCTCGGCGAATAATATAGTCGCAGCGCTCGCGCCTTTTAAGATTTCCATAAGTTCTTCAACCACTGGACTCCTGACATTTAAAAGACGATGCAACGCACTGTCAAAACCAAGCTCAAGAAGGAAATTACTCGCTATAAAGGTTACATCCTAAAAAAGACCCCATTAAGACTAGCTGAAACCTTGTTAAAACTAGCTGAACATAAACTCCCTCTTTAAAATACTAATCCTGAAGATCTACAAGGAAAAAACAAAAGAGCTAAAAACCTTTAACGCCCTTACACACGTTTCAGAAAACCTTCCCTTCATCTCAAGACAAGTTAAGTATCTCTACACGTTAATAATAAGGAACCTGTTAATTTTCTCAGAAGTTTAGCACCTCCACGTAATAACGAGAAGTACCTACTTCGTGGTAGGAAAGCGCGCGAAACGACAGCTGCCAATATGGAAAGGGGGATTGATGTTAGCGCTCTCCACACGTCTGTTGAATAAGATTGTCAAGTCCCCAAAAACCTCCAAATCTCTATTACCTCCTAACACTTTCATTGATATCGCCAAACCCCTTAAAAGCCTTTCTACAGAAAGTTTGCCAAAACGCGATAGTCCACTGTAGGTCCTAGCAAAAGAATTTATACCTCGTGCTAGGCGATTGACAATTACCTACAGTACCGTAACTCGGAGACTCTAAAGCTTAAATTGCTAGGAAATACCAATGAAGACTGGAATGATTATTGCGAAATTCTCCCGAGACTTGTCAAAATATTTAATACCAATTTACAAGCTTCTGACGAGCTTCGGTAAAATTTAAAATTATGTCAAAAAGTATAACGGAAAGTCTTATAACCTTTTTAACACGAAGATAATACACTTTGTAAATATTTGTAAATGGATAAAGGTTCCCCTTTTAAGTTTTTACTTACTATTTTCCGAAATCCTTATAAAGCACGTTAAGGATTACTACTTAACCTCTCTAACTCGAACAATCACTTTTCACGAAGTTTACGATAGTATAAAAATCTACTTCGAACACGACGTCAAACTTGCCTAATATTATACGTACTAGGTTATTACGAGGTGGAATACGATAATAAAGAAAAGAAAGAGGAGGAAATAATAATTAATATGCTAAACCAAATGCTTAATAAGCTAATATTTTTCTACCAGGTAATAGGGAAAACCTACGCTAACAATGCTACACTTCGTAAGTAAGTACAAATAGTCATTACAAGCGTTAATGGGTTTAAATACACGCTATAATAACTAGATACTAATAATAAAATCTTTGTTTACCATTTAAGCTTTTAGTTTAAAATTATAATAACGCATATACCAAACTCGTTGGGTATATACCCCGAAACCGGCAACTTTCTTAACGTAAATGAAAAATACCTTATAATAGTTAATGAAGTTAACTGTAAATACGGCTATAAAAACCCTTAATGCCTAAGATTTGACTTGATGGCCTTATAATGAAGGTAGCAGAAAAATTGACGTTAATAAGGCTAAAATTTAAGTGAACCTCTCGAACGTAAAAACCATCGTCATAATAATAGTAAAAAATGTTAAATTTAGAGTGAATTTAGCTATTGGTTCATTTGACACCTCCTCAATGAACGAAATGACAAGAAATTGATATACTGAATACGATAGTACTTTCGAATGATATTACTCAAATTATATTATAAAATTTGAAGGAAATAAAATAATTAACGGCGATAATACCTTTCAACAAATCAAATAGCATAACGATATAGTTTTTAATAATACTTAATTATTATCCGACGAAGCCTTCCTATTCCTCTTAGGTGGTAAAGATCCTTAAATTTACCCCGATTAAGCTGCTGACCCTTAAAACACCTTTAACCTTCGTGATCGTTACGCGAACTATACATTTTAAGATATTGTGTTAAATAAAGGATAATTAGGTTACATTATAAAATAATATCGATAATACGTTATATTGCGAAGGGAATGAATTACGGCTGGTAAAATCATTATTTACGATACTAATAAGTTTAAGGTTGAATTTGGATCAATCTAGTAACTATCGTTACTAAGGATAACGGTAATTTAAACTGTTATGAAATCAAATACGTTCCACATCTTAAAGTCTCGTACCCCTTTCCCTCTTTACCTAAAGTATAGAAAAACCCTTAGTATCATCATCAATATTAATGTTGAAGAACTAGTTAAAAACGATCAGAGGTTTCTCCTCGCTTTTAAGTAAGGGTATTTATATTTTTATGTTTAAGGCTTAAAGGTAATAATATTAAATTTAACTAAGTTAAAAATATGTTAATTAAAATAACCTTTGAATCACCAAGTTTTAATAGGCTATATTAAATCCCAAAGTCTGTAATGTATGAAGATATAGATTACTTTGTTCTAAGAGCTACAAAAACATTTTGTTACCATTATTTATTATATACCCAAAAATTTCAAAAATTTAAATTTATATTAATAAACGACAAAGACTTGAACTACGAGCTTTCTATTAATGCGTTTTTCTCAAATAATAAGTTTCTTTTTAAAATTGTTAACTCCGTAACCTTTTTTACGGAATCAAGTTTTTAAAATCCTCATTGGCTAATGATATAATACTAAGGATATTGTAGATTAACACCTATTTCAGCCTACTTGATGTCGTTCTCCTCGATAATAATACCATCTTCATGACGACAAACTCTTGAAAGAAAATATTAAAATAACAGAAATCTAATGTAAACAGGTACCTGTAAAGGCCCACTAGAGTATTCGGCAGATTAAAAGGATGTAAAAACTATTTAGCCAAGCGTATAATATCTTTATATTGTAGAATGAAATTTTTACGATTCAGAAGCACATTTCCAAATAGAGGTAAAGGGCATGAACAACATTAAAGGCCCTAACGGCTTTGTACTAACGTTACTGGTTTTTATAGCGTACCTATACCTAACGAGTATATCTACGTTATTAGAAAGTACATAAAAGCTAGCTATAGCCTTCAGAAAGGCATTAAAGGAATTAAGAAGGAATCGGCACGCTGTTAGGTTAATAACACCCTTGACACTAGAAACGGCCCTATAATTATCGACGTATTTGGTTTGCCACTATAAAGTAAATTCCTCGTGTGGAGGAAGCCGGGCTAATGGAAAGGTCTATATCAAACCTCAAGTATCGCCAACTTTGAAGTAGTTGTTACAATTTCCAACGGTTCCATGACTTTTTGTGCTACTTAGGTTAAACCTTATATCAGGGTAACTAGGGGTAAAAATCCTTAAACCGATCGACCGACTGAATACAAACCTTCTTTACCCGTTATCGATAAACCGATGAAACTCCGCTAGTTCTAACGACCCATAAGAAAAAAAAATGTTAACGAGAAAGAATATATATCAGATTGTATTTACAATACTGCTTAGGTAAGTAAGAAAAAAAGATAATGAATACTGGATATTAAAGCTTTGAATACAAGGTATGATTGAAAATTTCGGTAAACCTTTTGAGGAAATCGATAGGGATAAAACTAACGGCCTATTAATTTAAAAAGCTATACAATTTATACTAAAGGCCAACTTTAACCTTGAAAACCTAAATGTTACGATTTTTAAGTCAAGGATTATCTACGAGGTAAAAGGTAAAACTACGGGGCAGCTATACGAAAGGTCACGTTTAATCGTTCGAAGATACGGAGATAAAGGTAAAAGGTGGATCCTTACATAGTCGCTAACGATTGAGAAAATCAGCTAACACTTAATAGACGATTAAGCAGCAAGTTCACTAGCTGAAACTAAAGGAATTTTTTGTCTAATGGCTGATATATAACGACAATATATACGTAATTAGCAACCAACTTATAACGGATCGTTTTACTCAAGTTAGAACAAGAATTACGTATTATTAATCCTTTGGAAACGGTAATACGATATATTAAAGTACTATACAGATCAGCCGAAATTAGCGTTTCTTGGGTACAGACCTATCAATCGTGTTTTAAGTTATGGCTAGGTATAAAATTCCAAATATACGATCCGTATATGTAAGTAACGTAAAAGAAAAACTTGGGTTTAATAGGTATGTGAACTGACTATATATTTTTGTTAAAACGGCTGACTTTAAAGCATGGGAATGGCAAATGATTAAGGACTCTAATTTCTAAAATTACAAGCCAGTTACAATGTTGGAGAAGGGTAATTAACTTGACTTTAACGGATAGTTAATTTATATACTTAGTGTTAATGCCGGCTTTAGCTTCTTTAAAAAGAGCTAAAGTGTTAAATTAATTATAAACAACATGACTAGTTCATATATGGCTGAACGATACCTAAAATAACGTATCTGTAGAAGTTATATCGGTATCCTTTGTTAATCAGAGGCCTCTTACGATCTATCTGTTACGTTTTAAGCATAATATTTAAGAAACAAAGACTTTACCAGCTAAATAAGAGGTTTTAATATCAGATACGGAACCTCAACCGGGGTATTAATATGATTCTAATCGAATTGTCAAGATCTAGGTTAATAATCACTACAGACGGATCCTTTATAAATAATACCAACTTGTTATCACATATCGGCTCCCTAATAACCTTCTTTCATAAGTATAAGAGGGAGTATTATTGTAGTATTATCGTTCACCGAATTCACTAAATGTTCATCAAATATAAAATGTTACACGAAACGTACTAGATTTATATATTTACAGTATAATAGTAGGTTTTGATATAGTCATAGTACTATGGGGAACACTTAACGTTATTACCAAGTAGTTCAAGATTTCTCTTATCCTGGTGGTAATTCATACCAACTTAAGAAGACTATTCGAATAACTTTCGAAGTTTGGAACAACTAGCGAAAAACGTCTGATAATTGATCTATTAACACTCCGCGAAGCCTATGAAGGAAGGTAAACCCAGAAGTTCCGGTGGATGAACGGTGGAGAAAATACTGCTAATTCTATAACGAAGGCATCATCGAACAAAGCCTTTGAAAGGTTTGTGAATAGTAACAAGCTAACTATACGTATCGAGGGTTACGTTAATAAGCCGTTTGGCAAGGCCAAATTACGTACCCATAGTTAGGGATGTGCTAAAGAATTGGAAGATTGCCACGGAATTGACGATAGCGAATTCTTTAATTAATACGATTAAAAAGTTTACAAAAGTTTGTAAAGGAAGAAATTTTTGTAGAAATCGATAAAGTCGAACGTTAGAGCCGTAGTGCAATCGACGGCATTTGAGGTATATTTATGTACAAATAGGTGTAAATTAATATAATAGTTTACTGGAATTAGCAGTGGTCTAGTTAGTTGACATAGTCTTAGTTTAGAAGCTACTGAAAAAGATTCGTTTACCATACTAAAGTACGCATACAAACTAAAGAGCCGTCAACGTTGGAATAGTAGTAGTTTCAGTACAATAAATCAACTTTACTTAAAGTCAAGTTAACTTTACTAACTGAAAATTGAGTATATTGTTTTATGTGGGCCTACTGTATTGGCTGCAAGTCAAGTACAGTATACGCCCGTTTCACACCAGGGAATAAGATAAGCAATTGAATATACAAATTACTGCGCAGACCGGCTAGCAGTCTGCCAAACCTAGAACAACACATCCACCACTTTACCACGCAATACTACTGTTACTTCGACCAATCGAATCGTCAATGTTGCAACGTCTAAAGTCCTACCAATAGAGGTACATTGTAATACTATCGCCATTTTAAACACGTAGAGAGGCTCCAAAAACATTTTCAGTTCGTTTGTTGAAAAAGTATTTGAAATCGATAACAAAGCTATTTTATACATTTTACAATACATTTTTACAGTCAAATATCTTCCCATAAATACTAAGACAATTGAAAGCGTTAAAAATACCGAAATTAGGTAACCAGAACTTGAAAGAACGTCATTCGTAAAAGATTATCACTTTTAATACGGTATACTTGACAAGTTTCAAACGTATCGTAATTCTTAAGTTATTTTCAACTTTCATTTCCCGGGGTTTGATTAGCAATTAGTGCGTTGGAGAGACTTTTAGGTGATACTTTTCGAACCTTGTAACGTTTGTTACCTACGATATCGAATCAGTCCTAATAAACGGTAAAATCGTGTTAATTTTGTCCGGCAATAAGTAAAAATCTTTCTACGATTTCCTATATAATCTTCTCATATAAAATATATAGTGTTAAAAGTGTAATAAATTTTCATTTACTCTGATTAAAGGTTGTTTATTAGGAAAGGTAATAGGGGTTTGATATAAAATAGCGATGAAGGAGTTTACGAATCTTTACTACGATACCCTTGAAGCTTCCCCTATTTCCCTAATATCTAATGATTTATATATCTAACCTCGTTGAGTTTCGTTTCGGCTGTATTTGTTTATATGAAAACGATGTTTCATTCCCTCAGATATCGGATTTATTGGAAATTAACGCCGCGTAATTCGAGGACAGCTTACGGAAAATGAAACGACAGGCAATTAATAATTAGTTGATTTTCGCCTTTACAAAATCTAAAATTTTACATCTTATTAGTTGTTGGGATTCGGTTTACTTTACGAAACCTAGTAATTCCTCTGTCTCCTCCGCCGCGAGGATGGTATATCTAGTTTTAAACCCCTCCCTAAACACTTAGGTCTCTGACATACGATAATGAGGGGTTTAATTTAATCGAGTTCCATTATGGAGAGTTTACGTCAACAACTGCGTGGCAGCTACTACAGAAATCTGATACAGTCTAGATATCAGTTCTTACCACAAGGTTTTATAAATAACCCTCCTGATACGAGGGACTCACGCATTACTAATCCCGTTTATTAAAGTTCTGGAAACAAGTTAACCGAAATTTAGAGACCTGAAAGCTGTCGTAATAGCCTCCTCGCCGCCTGTTTCCGACATCGCTAACTACGTAGCAATATACGCATGAACAAAGGCCTTCACCTGAATGTGCACTAATTCTCTACACGCGGTCTGAAAACCAGATACAGAACACGTCAAAGTCGCGAAGTAGTAAACTTATTAACTCAATCGGCTTTTCTACTATATAAAAAAAGCGGACGCGACCCAACTACATGGTATCGGGTCTATTAAACGCAAAATCTTCCTTACTAAAATGAATGAGTCATATGCCGGTTTATGAAAAAAAAAATTTAATTAAACCGTCAATCTCTTCAAGGAACATTAAATCATTTACTGGTACAAGTCTCCGTCTCTGATTTGAATACCTTTACTCGAAATAAATGGACACCATATTTTTAACACCAGCCAATAAGTCTGAATCCTACGAAATAATATCCTTAACAAATTCCCAATCATCGACAACATCGCCGACGACCTTTTGAAGGATTGAAACAAATCTGAATATTCCGTTTCCTAAAAGATCGATATTTTTACTAGAATCATGCACCGTATTACCATGGAAATCTAAAATACATCCGCGAAAGCTAACGAGGAAAATATAGGTCTACTTAAAGTATATTCAGACTTCATTTCCAAACCCCTTCATATATTGAAAAATATATATTTACAACCAAAGACTACTATAAAAAAAACTCAAATCTAAAGTATTTATAATACCCAAATTTTAGGACTGGAAATTATTACAACCACATATATAAAATGCTATCTTTCTCATTTCGGTGTATTCCATGAATCTATAACGTATTATAAATCTAACAAAATTCTAATTACTTATTCCACGAGGCCCTATTTACTCACAATATGCTAGGGGTACCCCTAAACTGTCCATTTCAAACTTTATCACATCTTTCACCTACAACATCAAATTCGCCTTAACAACGGCTTCAATCGTACTGATTGATTCATATAATATACAAAATTCCTTTAACGTTCTTTTTCACAACCGCTTTATATCAAACTTGAAACATTTAATTTATATGGAAACTTACTCACCCTAATTGAAAAATTGACAAATGAAAAAAAATAAAAATTATATCAAACAACGATTACAAAATTTATAAATCTTAACTATAACACCTTACAAGATTTTCCCCTTTTACTAAACCTTTACATAATCCATATACTAAATCTCACTAAATTTTAATTCAATTAAATCTTTATCTATACTGGCAAAGTAAAAATTTTACAAATTTTAAATTTTTTAAAATTAAATACCACGAAATAAAAAATTAATGTAAGAAACCCTAACTTATAAAGAACTAATAACAAACCTTTTTTCGCGCCCGAAAATTCTAAGCTTTTACACATTACTAAACATCAAAATTCCACTAACTCTATAAAACGTAATACCACCCTTATTTTTACGGTTACAAACCCGATATATTCAATTGAAAACTCATTTCTGAATAGAGAATTTACAAATATACGATAATCGAAGATTTAATTTGACCAAATCTTATTAAAACGAATACACATCGAAAAACGCGTACGAGAAGCATTAAAAGTCTCTTATTATTATAATACGATTCTTTTAAACAGAACATAAACCATTATTGTACCTTTAACAAATATTTATAACCGCAGTAATTGTACCTATAATTAACTATTACACCGAAAATTAATAATCTGAAAAAAAGATAAAAAAGCCTCAAAAAATATAAAAATTCCATCAATTGCTACCGTAAGAGCAGTTACCCTATATTATAAGACTTGGTCTAAATTTGTCTCTTTTAAAATTACCAACCTCTTCCTTAGCAAAATATCTTTAAAATAATAACGTTTCCGTTATACCTACTGTTTAAAAACCTTTAACATCAAATACCTCCTTATTCCTTGCATTATGATGTTATCTAACTCTTTATCACCAAAACATACAATTCAAAACCCTACAACTTGGTTAATCGGAAAACGAAAGTTTCACGACTATATAGCCGCATTCCGGCGCTTTAAACGACTCCAAACGACATAATCAACATAACATGTCCCGGTAGATTTCGGAAACGTTTCTTAACCACGTAGCGGACTTAAAATACCAACCGAATCTTAACCACAATTATTGAAGACTAACAAGTAATTTTCCAGGTTTCCAAAATATATACTAATAACGTTATAGACCTTTTAAGCGTCCATTGAATACCTTATGGACGGGTAAAGAAATAATATTACTACCTTGATTTTCAAGGATTGATTTTTAAACCACAATGAAAACCATATTACGACTTTTACTGATAAACTGAAATAACCTTTCGATAATAATGATATTGTTGGAATAGTTTTAAATGAAGTGCAGTAGATCAACTTTACTTACAGTAAAGTTGGCTGTACTGCAAGTTGAGTGTATTGCTTTGTGCGGACTTACCGCATTGGTTGTAAGTCAAGTGCAGTACGCTACACTTCACTCTAAGGCACGGGCCAAGCACTTAACCATACAAATTACAGTGCAGACCAGCTAGCGGTCTGCCAAACCTAAAACAATACACCCACCATCTGACTACTGCAATACTACTGCTACTTAGAAGACTAATCGAATCGACAACGTTGCAATATCTAAGGCCTACCAACACTAATCAGTGCTTACCTGCCTATATGTTAAGCATAAATAAGCTAAGTAAAAGAATAATCTACTTTACGGTTACGCTTTACGTTAAAAAACAGCGGCTAGGGTAAAGGAAAGATTTTTGTAAAGGGTCTTTACTGCTGCGTCGGTTTTAACGGCAGTTAGTAGAGAAAAATTTTAAGTTGCATCGGTTTTAATAGCAGTTTAGAGGTGGCGACGGTATCGTTATCGAAAACACCAAGAAATCTTTATTGATTTTTCTTAAAGACGTTGAAATTGACTGACAAAAGTCTTAAAGTACGGTAAGTTGACAAACGGCTAAGTTAGTACTACTACGGGTATTACTACTATAAAAACGACTAAGTCCAACAGCCTAATAAAAAATAGCCTTCGCCCTTTACCAATAATAACGATCTTCGACTTTACCCTTTACACCAAATCTTTGCTCCTATTTTACTCTTTTTACTCCCTACGCTACTTTAATCGTTAAGTTCGCTGTCTTAAGCGAAAACACCGAGAATTTCCAAGTCGCGATAAAAAAGCCACGTTACGCGACCTTTCACCAAGTCGCCAAGTTCTCACGCGACTTTATGCCAAAACACCAAGTCCCTTACGCCCAAGATCACCAAGATCTTCGCTCTACACTCCATACACAATCTAAAACGCCAAGATGCCTACCGTAAGTCCTTACTTTTAAGTTATTATCAACTCCATCTAGAAAAAAGCAGTTGAAAACCTTGGATTAGTTTTTACCAAGTACTATAACCTTAACTTTTAGAAATGTGACGTCGATAAGGTGTTAACTAAAAAGCACCTGACCAACTTCGTTGGCTATTATATTATTGAATACGATGGCAGCGATGAACTTGACCGCGTTGACCGTGCCTTTCGCAAATACTGTGGAGGTTTTCAAGGATTGGATTATGAAAAAGTGAAATAGAGTTTAGAAGACCGTTAAGTCCAAATTAAGGGGAAAACTTGGACTTCGAAGGATCTACGTGTTGAAAAAAAGCTCCGTAAGTCTGGTAGGAACTTTATTTAACTTAACTTAACTCGAAAAGTACCTTTAAGACTTACAACCTAAAGGAAAGAGCGGTAAGAAATCTTATTTCCCTTATACGCGGTTTAAAGGACCTCCCTTTTAGTACTAGCTAAATTAAGCCTTTTTATACGTCGACGATCAGAAACCTGTTAACCTGCTCAGTAGCTTAGTACCTTTAAGTAATAGCACAGAATACGCCCTTAATTGCGGAAGATTACGCGAAGCGAGGCTGCTAACGCGGCCAAAGGTATTAACATCAGCGTTTTACACCAGTTAATCAAGCAAGATCATTAGACCTTTTAAAACCTATAAGGCCCTATCGACCCTTAACTATACAATCGCTAAGCGCATTAAGAACCCTATTCTTTTAGACCCTATACACGTGAACCGACTATAGGCCCTATTATAAAACTTTACATATCGGGTTACACGACTGGTAATTACCCTTAATATCGTGCCTTGAAACCTTTAAAACTTAAGTAGCTAGGAAATATTAACTAAACTTGAAATGATTATCGCGACTTCCCTTTAAAACCTGTTAAAATGGTTAATATTAACTATAAGTTAATAACGGATTTTGCTAAAATCTGGAATAATACAGAGAAGTACGATGGAAAGCCTTAAAACCTTTTCGATACTATGATAATGCTTTTCCTAAATATCTACAAGTGGATAGAGGTCTTACCTTCTAGTTTTTACTCACTATTTCCCGGAATCCTTATAGGTTACGCTAAAAACTACTACTTAACCTTTTTAACAAACGCTGCCACGTTCTGCGAGATCTACAAAATATAAAAGGCTACTTAGAGCACGATATTAACTTTCCGTAATACCATATAGATTGAGGTACCACGCGGTAAATTACAATAATAGTAAAAAAGACAAAGTAGGAATTACTAATTGATGTTTTTGATCAAATATTCGATAAGCTAATAATTTGTTACAGAGCAATGGGAAAGGCCTACACTAGTGAAGCTATACTTCGAAAATAGGTACGGACAGCCGTTACGGGCGTTAATAAGTTTGAATACGCCTTACAATGCCCAGATGTCACCTGTAAAAGCTTTTTTAACTAATTACTTTTTTAGCTTATTACTTTAATAAATCGTATACCAAACTCGCTCGGTATGTATTCCTAAGTCGGCAACTTTTTTAACGTGAATAAGGAAAACCTTATGGTAATTAACTAAGTCGACCGTAGATAATTGTGCCTATAATGCCTAAGGTTAGGTTTATTAACCTTGGCTCTAAACTGGAGGTAAAACCTACGCTAACGTTAATAAGATTTAAGCGAACCTATTAACCATAAGTATTATCGTCGTAATAGTGGCAAGAGATATTGAATCCGTAATAAGGCCAGCTATTAGTTACCTCGTTACCCCCAAGCCGAACGTAACAATAGGAAAGCAACGTATTACGTCTAGTACCCTATTACTTTAGAATAAATTACTTAAATCAGGTAATGGATATTAAAGGCGATAAATTAATTAATGTTATCAACGCTCCTAAATAAATTAAGTGGCATAAAGATGTCGTTTTTGGTACCTTAACCTAGTAACTAGCTAACCATGCCTTTTTATATCGTTTGGGCGGTGAAAACTCTTACCTTTACCTTATCAATGCCCTTAACCCCTTAGATACCTTTAACATTCGCGAGCGTTACGCGGACCATCCGTTCTAAGTTATTATATCAGATATTAGGGTAACAAGGTACTTAATAGGAAGTTATTTGTAATACGTAAAATTACGAAGAAAAAGTACTAAAATTACAGAAATTAATAGTTATAATGTTGGTAAATCGAAAGTTAACTTTGGCATAGGCGAATAATTATCGTAATTAGCGATAACGATAATTGAAATAATTATAAGAGAGATTACGTTTTAAATCTCTAAGTCCCTTATCCCTTTTATACTTTACTTAAAATATATAAAAACTCTTGGAGTTAACGTGGACATTAACGAAAACAATCTGGTGAAAAACGATTAAAGGTTTTTACTCGTTTTTGAATGAGGGTATTCATAGTTTTATCTCCAAAACCCGGAAGTAGTGGTATTAAATCTGACGAAGCTGGAGATACGTTAACTATACCAACGTTTTAACCACCCAGTCATTAATAAGTTATACAAAATCCTAAAGTCCGTAGGGTATAACGATGTGGAATACTTTACCCTAAAATCCACTAAAATGCTTTTTCACCATTATTAAACGTATGAATAATCCCCTCGGAGATTAAAGTTTATATTGAAAGACGATAAAGATTTGAATCGTAAAATCTTTATTAATATATTTTACTTAAATAATAAGCCTGTTTTTCACGTCGGTATTTCCGCAACTTCTTTTCAAAGAGTGAAATTCCTAAAGTCTTCTTCGGTAAAGGATACGTGAGAAACGTTTAAGATATTATAAATTAACACGTACTTAAGTCTACCTAACGTCGTCGTCCACGATACCAGTACTAACTTTATGATGGCGAAGTTTTTAAAAGATATTAAAATAATAGGTATCTAGTGTAAACAGGTACTAAAAAAAGCCTATTAAATTATTAGTAAGGTTAAAAAGGTATAAGCCTTACTTAGCCGAACGTATAATATCTTTATGTTGGAAATTAAAAGTTTTATGAATCCTAAAACACGCTTATAAATAGCAATAAAAGGCTTAAACGACACTATAGGCCCTAACGGTCTGGTGCTAACGTTATTAGTCTTTGGAGCGGATCCACGCTTAACGAGTGAATCTCTGCCTTTGACAAGTACTTAAAAGCGTATTACAATTTATAATAAGGCTTTAAGGGAATTACGAAAGGAATCGGAACGTCGCCAAGTAAATAATGCTCTTAACACTAAAAACGGGTTTATAATAATCGAAGTATTAAATTTGCTAATATAAAGTGAAGTTTTTATGTAGCAGAAGCCGAGCAAATAAAAGGAGACGTATAAGATATTAATAATCGTAAACTTTGAAATAGTTGTTAAAACTGTTAAAGATTTTATATCTTTTTGGATAACTTAGGATGAGCCTTACATTAGAGCTATTAATGATAAAGACCTTAAAATTAAACAACCGAATTAATACAAATTCCTCCCACCCATTATCGACAAGTCAATAAAATGCTATCGGCGCGAACGACTTTCGAAAAAGGGAAATATTGAAAATGAGGAATACATACTAAGTTGTACCTATAATACTATTTAGGTAAACAGAAAAAAAAAGGATAACAAAAACTTAATAATAAAGTTTAGGGTATGAATGATTATTAAGATTTCCGATAAGCTTTTTCAAAAAAAAAAAAGTTAAAATCGACAGCTTATTAACTTAAGGTATAATATAATTTATAACAAAGGTTAACTTTAACCTTTAAGACTCAAATATTACGATTTTTGAGTCGAGGATCATCCACGAAGTTAAAGGTAAAACTACAGAGCGACCGTATTAAAATTTACGGTTCATCGTTTAAGAATACAGAAATAAAGGTAAGGACTAGATCCTTACGTAGTCGCCAACAATTCAAAAGATTAATTAGCATTTAGTGGTTACCTTAATAGGAGGTTTATTAGCCAAAACTAAAAATAAGTTTACATTTAATAGCCGTAATATTACGTAACCCTACATATAGTTAATAATGAATTTATAACGGATTGGATTATTAGAACTACTATAGGAACTCCGCGCAATTTACCTATTAAAAACGGTAATACGATGTGTTAAACCACTATATAAATTGGCGAAGGCCGGCTTTTACTAGTTTTTTACTTATTAGTCGTACTTCAAGGCCCGATCAACGATAAAGTTATTAATATACAACCCGTGTTTATTGGTAACGTAAAAAAATGACTTCGACATAATGGGTATGTAAATTAACGATACCCTTTTCGCCGGAACAGCTAGCTTTGTAATATAGGAATAGAGAGATATCGAGGACATTAAGTTTTGTAATTGTAATCCGATAACGACGTTAACGGAAAATAATCAATTTAATTTTGATAAATCTTTAATTCGTATATTTGGTATTAATGCCGACCTAAGCTTCCGTTAAAAGGGTTAAGATGCTATTTTCACCATAATCGATAAAAATAATAAGGTTGGTGCTTAATGGTATTTGGAATAACGTATAGAGGGTAGTTATATTATTCCTTCATATTAACTGGAAACTTTATACGATTTATCTATTACGGTAAGGGTATAAATACTATTGAATAAAGACTTTGATCGACTAAATGAAAGGTTGGAGTAGTAAATGCGAAACCTGGATCGCGAAATTAATATAGTGTCAATCGACCTTTGAAAAGCCAAACTAATAATTTTTACGAACGGGTCTTTTATGAATAATACCATCTTATCTTTATTAATCATATTTTTAAAAACTTTCATTAAAAAAAAATGGGCGGGAAAATTAATTTAACAATACCGGTAACCTAATTTATCAAATTTCCGTGAAATGTAAAAAAAAAAAAAAAATATACGAAACGTGTTAGCTTCGGAGGTCTACGGTATAATAGAGGGTTTTAACGTAGGCATAAAGTTATAGGAAACCCTTAACCTTATGATTACGCAACTAAAAATTCCCTTTATCCCGGTAGTAATTTGTACCGGTTTAAAGAGTTTATTCAAAGGTTTATCAAAGTTTGGAATTACTAATGAAAAACGCTTGATAATCAACGTAATAGTATTTCACGAAGCCTACAAAGGGAGTTAAATTAAGGAATTCCGATAAATCGATGACAAAGATAATCTTGTAAATTCCACAACGAAAACTACGCTAAATAAAACCCTAAAAACGTTTATGGATAGTAACAAACTAACTATACGTATTAAGGATACGTGTATAAACCGCCTAAAAACCCCAGATTACATAACGGAGGACAAGGATATTCTGACAGATTGGAAGACTGCTAGGGGATTAATGAATGAGACCTATTTTAGTAACACAGTTAAAATGGTAAAAGAACTTTTTGTGGGAGTTTATAAACTCGGACCTCGAAGCGGCGGAGTAATTAAGGTCAAATAGGGTTAATTTGCATACAATTGGGTGCAATATAGTATGGAGGTCAATTGGAATTGACAGGGGGTACGAGGCCTCTATTCAACGCTAACCGGAAAAGATTGGTTAGCTATACTAACGTGCATGCGTATAAACTAAAAATCCGCCAGTGTTGGAATAGTATTAAATACAGTGCAGTAGGTTAACTTTACTTACAGTAAAGTTGACTGTACTGCGAAATGAGTGTATTGCTTTGTGCGGACTTACCGCATTTGATGTAAGTCGAGTGCAGTATGCTACACTTCACTCTTGGGCATGGGCCAAGCACTTGGCCATACAAATTACAGTGCAGACCGGCTAGCGGTCTGCCAAACCTAGAACAATACATCCACCATCTAACTACTGCAATACTACTGTTAATTCGAAGACCAATCGAATCGATAACGTTGCAACGTCTAAGGACCACCAATAGATATATCAAATACAGATATAGAGAATTTGATCATAGACGCGTAACTATAAAAGAGTTTTATGACTTTTACCCTATTATAAACTTTTTCAATGTGAAGGTTATTAACACGTTCCAAAATTTTCAAACAATTGTTTATATTATAAAAAGTAAAATAACGGTATACATTAATAATATCTTTATAATATAAATTTTCAAAACAACCTGATTACTTCATTCCAAAAAATCTTTCCAAGTCTCCACATTGTAATCGAATTATAACCAGATGTTTTTATAGTAAAATGAAACCCAAGAAATATAGGTATCATCGGAAAAGAGGATACGGACAAGATCGCAATAAATAGTACCAAGTCCATCACTCGCCTTTACAATAACAACTAACCTACCACTAATAACGTAAAAGTTATACTTCGATCAAAACTAAAAGTTATGTAAAAAAATAATACTCCTAAAAACGAATTGATTTATTCTCTTAGTATAAATACTGATGACTCGAATATTCAATTAAACCAAAACCTCAATTCATCAAATCACAAAAATTAAACTCATCTCTTTCCCTAACCCTATTATCATGAGCCTTATTATACTAGTTAGTAACGATATGGTACGGGTATAGGAACTTCGCGTTGTATTATCAACGGTTTTAACTTTTGAAGATGAACAGTTATTATATATGGTACAATAACAAATAAGGCGTCGTTTACTTAGTTAATTATCTAGGTTTAATTAACGGTTAAAAACTATAATCGCGCCTCTTTAAAAAAATCCCACATAAACGAATACATAAAGCTTATGTAAAAAAGTTTTTTGTAACCTTGGGAATCTCCAGGACTTCATTCGCGTTATATATTTTTTTATTAAGAAAAAAACAAAGTTAAATTATTACTTAATAAGCTTAAGGTTCCGCTCTCCAACATTAATTATGTTTAATATACGCTAATATTATTTACGTATTATATCCACTGGCTTCAACGTATATAATCATTACTACTACCATAGTATTCAAATCCGACCAAAAACGTTATTTTTTTAAGAATTCTTTTACGATCGTTACTCAAACTTTAACGGCTGCCACCCGACGAATCCGTCCTTGCCGAAAAGAAAAGGCGGAGTCCAAAAAAGGATTTGGGGTGGCGAAGTGTCTGACGATACGAAAGGTAAAAAAAAGCGGCGATAAGAGTGGGCGACGCGGGATAATTAGGGATAAAACTCGTGTTCCTACGACTACTAACGTCATTATCGCCGCCACCGGCATTCACTTTAACCCTGCTGGTAATAACGTCCCGCCGCTCCAGTAACGCCGCGGCTATAGCCTTGGCCGCGCCACCCTTCACCAACTTAAGGACTACATGAAGAGGTCGTTTCAAAGTAATTCAATACCCGGAAAATGTTTTCAATACAATGATGGCGCGATAAACGGCGAACAGCCTAACGATGTTAACGACAAAGGAAATACACCCGTCTTTATGTTGAAATATTATGACCTATAAATATTAGATACTCTTACGCAAAATTCACGAAAAATATTAAAACTGGAACACATGTAACAAATGTATTTGATGCTCGATTTCTCTCCATCTATGCAAACCCCATTACAAACCCTTATAAATAAAAACCGTACGTTACTCATACAAGGATATTTTTCGTTAATGGAAACGGGGTAAGCGGGGGTTA
>JASMMZ010000009.1:2468279-2653784 GCA_038502455.1 Anisogramma anomala
GGGGGGGTAGCCGAAGGTGCGCTTCACTTTTTGTAAAACCAGGAGCTCCCGCACATAAACCCGGACGCGTCGGTTCCTAATTGGAATAGTTTGGTCTTGACGTGATAAATTCACTACTTTCATTACCATAAAAACCCTTATTAAAAATGCAAAGGTACACAAAGGTATATAAGGGTACATAAAGATATTTATTACTTTAAATTATGGTATATTATTCTATTAAGGAATATTCAAGGTCTAGGGACCTGTTAACAAGTAATTTCTTCTATTCATTTTAAGGTCGCGAAATACGGGCTACCGTATACACGCAGGGATTCGCCAATGACAGCCACAATACACCATATGTCGTATACATGCCACTTTGTATGCGTTTAATTTACGCTCTTTACACAAGCTTTTATATTATAATTTTTCGGTACGGAGCTTATTATCATTAAGAGCATAAAAAATTGTATTCTTAACGTCAATGGATTCTAGGTAGGAACCAAATTAGCTGCGTTTCACAGCCTGACTAGGGTTACACTTTACATGCCCTCGAGTTTCCAACCCATAGGGAAACCTCAGGTCTTAATTAGAGGGATGGCGCGGAATCCTGGCGGCTTCGTCTCACGATCCCTCCCGCCGGTATCTACAGGATTATTTGGTATACTCTAGTGTAGTACTTCGTAGTTAGCACTACCTGGTGGTAGTAAAAAAAAACGCGAAGTAAAGATCCTAAAGGTTATACGGCATTATAAGGGATTCTTCCAAATGAGATACTGGCCCCCGCTATATCTTATTCGAATAATTTTCGCCGTTTCCGTTGTACTAATATTTACTTATTACATAGAAAGTTAATATATCGGCTGTAATTGAAATGGTTGAAAGGAGCAAGTTATAATTTCTCTAGTCATGACGGAGAAAGAGGTCGCCCTATTTAATAAGGCTTCGCTCAATACTGTCGTTATTAGGAACGACGACCTACTTTCCGGCAAAGTGGATTTAACAAAATCACAATTACAATTCACTTTTTACTTGAAAAATTTCGACGTCAAACACCCCGTTATTCGACGTATCATAACTTTGTTTAACACTTTATTGTTAACGGTTATCTAATACAACCATACGATTTTAATATCAGGTATAAACGGGTTTAATTACCCTATGTAAACACCTAAGCAGTTCATTCGGCTCCGCTTAGTAACTACGCCATCTCCATACACCCCCTTCAATCTTAATATCCTATTAAGACCGTACCGCGCAAGTTGGAAAACATCTAATTTTAAGCTACGTTTACTAATAATAAACGGGTAATTTTCCACCTTCTTGCGATATATTTTACCACTATTACAATTTTCTTACGGATTTATCAAATACTTAACGGGAGAGTTAACTAATAAAATCCCAGCTTTTAATTTCAAATACTAATACAAAAACATAGATATAAGCAATATTACGGTTTTTACCATTAAACGCGAATGATTTTTAAGAGATAAAAATACGTCGGATATAGGTACATGATTTCTCATAACAATAATATTATTGTAAAAAGGACCTACGGGTTTTATCCTATCACATACGTTTTCGATATAAAGTTTATTAAAATGCTCCGGAGCCTGTAAACAGTTATCCTGGTTTTTATATGAGAGATTACGTTGTGCTTCGACAATACTTTTGTTATTTAAGTCTTAAAAACAACCTAACCACTTTGTTTTTATGAACTTATAACAGCTTTCGCTCCGTCCTCAAAACCTACTTCAATTTTTTAACAGTGAAATAAAGTTTTAGATATATAGGTATTGATGGAAAGGAGGTTGTGGACAAACTTGTATATAGTAGCATTAAGTCTTTCGCCCAATTTTACGATAATAATTAACCTTTTGTCAACGAAGTTAAATTCATACTTGGATTACAATTAATAGTAGTTGAAAAGTAGTGTTACGTCTAAAAACAAGCCAAGTAATACCTGTTATATAAGCGATAGGAACTTATGTGCTCGAATAAAACCTGAATGGAATTTGGCAAATCCCGGTATATAAGTCATTCCCTCACTTCACCTTCGGTATCCCAGCCATTTTTATATTGGTTTTTAGTAATAATATACGGCTATAATGATCTTATATCGTATTATTTTAAAGGTTTAGAAAATTTGGCCACAGACCCCTCAAAATATTCTAAATATAGGGGTAAGCGAAACCTACATGTGAAGGATACTTTTACATTTTAAAAATTTTCGTGCCTTTACCCGCATTACAAATTTTTTCATAACGAAGAGGAATCAAATTACGGTTGAAATTGGCTTACGTTTTCCGACCTCCACTAATAAGATCGTTTTATTCTCTCTGGCAATATTAGTATTATACGACTACTGACTTATTATAAACTATAAATGAAAAACCATATCTGTTTAATAACTTTACCATAACCGTTACAAAAACCTTTCCAACCGTTGCCCGTCGAATCCAGCTCTATTATTTAAAAAGGGTAAAATCTGGGAATAAACCGGGGATAAAGGTGTATCTGGGGGTTGGAGGGGATGGAGGGAGCGGCGATAGGGGTAATTGTTACGGGTTTATTTTCGATTAAATTTGGTTTGCCGCCGTTATTACTATTATTATCGATGTCGGAATCGCCCCCTCAAATAAAAAAGGCCCGTCACTTCAATAACGTCGCAACCGTAACTTATGCTACGTTAATCTTTGTCATTTCAACGATAGAGTGAAAGAGCTATCGGAGAGCGGATAGGAGCCTAGCGGGTATTTTCGCGACGATGGTGATGCCGTCAGTAGCCAGGGTTCTTATGGTAGCGACGTCAACGGGAATATACCCGCCCTCTTATTTCGTTACTATTAATTATTCGCATTAAACTCTGTTACATAAAATTGAAATCATTAAGAATTTTACAAGTATAACGGACGTATCTAACATCCGTTCCATCTCCGCTAAAGTAAACCCCGTCGTTTTTCTTTACGAGATGAAAGCGTACATAATGCGTGTAGGGTTATATCCCACATGTTAAAGTGGTGGAGGAAAAGATCATATAGGTCAGGACAAGGAAGTAGGGGAAAAAAATACAGGAGTCGCGGGGAGTGCTGGAGGCGTGTTTGATCCTTCCAAGAACGAAAGGTTTTTTTATGCGAGCCCAAACGCGGCAAAATATAGTACTTCATAGTTTTCTTTTGCGAAAAAAGGCCACTATTCTTATTAATATAAGAACCCTTACCAACTATTACAAAACGTAAGGTTATTTACTAATATAGTTGGTACTTCCGTAATACACAGGGAAACCTTTATAATTAGTATTTGTATTAATAAGGGACCCTTTTTCATTTGTTTTAATTACGTGACGAACGAGTTACTTTACTTATAAGGGCATCCTTAACAATATTTGACTAACGTCTAATATGATACGTATATAAAAATGTAATGCGTTTTACTTCTACCCTTTATATAGGCTAAGGTTTGGTTTTTATTCTTTGCGTAGCCCTTTTCTTAAGGGCCTATACAATTACATCATAGACGCAAACAATTACAGAGCGGAAACTAAGGTAGTCACGTTTTTCGACATAACCAAAGTAATGATTTACATGCTTACAGGCTTCTAAACAATAGGAAACCCTAAGATTCTGTTTCAAAATATAACTCGGAGGCTCTGATACCTACACAGGTACTTGGTGGGCACGGTTTACAATCCCTGCCACAGGTATATATATGATTATTTCGTAGCAGCTATTGAACAACTTTTGATATAGGACTGTCAGGTGATAATTAAATATATATATAATGTTATCTAATCAGATACGTTGATATAAGCTAATAGTTTTAAAGATGAATTCATAAGGCCATCCTTATAAAACAATCCACTTATATATATCACTTATATGTATATATCCGCTACTGGGTTTTTTCAACAAAGGTGAATGAGCGAGTTAACACTGATTGTTTGATAATCATATATCTTCTTAACACAGCATATATAAATATATCTTATGTGTTTAGTCAATTCTACATTTTAAGATAATTCTTTTATATATCTCATCCAAATGAACATAGTAACCGGACTAAATTTTTTACCTTTACATTAATATACTAATTAGCTTTGCAAATATGAAGACTCATCATTCTACACATACAAATCAAATTATTCATTACATTTCTGACTCAGTGGCTTTTCCAATATTCAATATGTTGTTAACGGCTTTTAAAATGTCTTTAAATTTACTTTTAGGTGTATGAACACGTTTTTTTACTTTTGTACAGAGCTAAGGAATATGGTTAAAAAAAGGTACCAATAACTGATACGGTTAATTAGGGTTTAGGTTGATTATTCATTTACTGTATGACGTCGGAATCAATTGATCATGTGAAATTAATGAACATTACCAAAGACACAGCTAAAATTAAGGTTGGATTGTAAATTCAATTAGGATCAAGGGTGACAAGAGGCGCGTTTTTACAGAAAGAAGAGGTCATATAGTTTATATCTCAAGTGCGAGCGGTGATAAAAGCGATATATAAGTTTTCGTGTTCAATATAAATTTATTTCCATAGAAGAAGTGAAATTACACGTGTTAAATATATGAAGAGAGATGGCAGAATCGCTTAAGGCAAGGTTAGGCGGTTGAATAGATAAGGATAAAGGGTGACAATAGCCACTATCTTTGCTGTGTCCAAACGCTGCGGGGATTATACTTGATGAGAGCGCGTTTAAAGTCTCAGTTCATCGAAATTCTAATTTGGTGTCATTTTAAACGGATGTAGCGACCCAGGTCTTAGCAATGTGAGTATTAAGTTAATAATTTTGATATTTTAATCGTCGGAAACATCTTGGTTTTCAGTATCGAATTACCCGTAATTAGCAAATTCCAACATGATTTCAGCTATTATACGAGGTACATTTCGCGTGCTGCAATGATTCTAAGACGACCAAATAGCGAGAATACGAGTTAATTAGCGCAATTTTGTTAATCCACAGCTTTTAATATTCGAGTTTTATAATATCTATCCTATGAATTTTAATGAACGGTCGTAAATTTTATTATTGTGAGTAGCTATCAAAGGTTGACTCCAAAATCGTCTTGAATGTTTCAGATTATGTTAAAATAACATTCAAATTGCAAAAGGAAAGTAAAGTGGTTATTTTAGTAATATACAGGGTAGCAATTGGAGTTAGTTTATGGAAATGAGAAGAATAATCAGTTAATTATATTTATATATGAAATAGGCACATCATGAATCAAATGTTTATTGTTGCGCGTAAGTGAATATATAGGGAGGTTTATTTGACAGTGGTGGCCTTATGGACCGCCTATCAGACCTAGTACCTTGTAAAAACACATTTTCTGGGAATCTCCTATGTCAAAATCTAGTTTACCTGTAACCTTATAGTTTATCGGTTATTATACATCTATAAATGGTTCCTTTATGAATATGGTAACAAATAAAACTATTGTTTTATTCAGAAGTATATTTTTAACATTTTCTTAATTTATTTATTTATTGTAGTTATCGTTGTTGATACTTCTTTTACAAATGAAAATTCGATTACTTAAGTAATGGAATTACGTAATGAATCCTTAGGAACTGTGATCTTCAATTTTATGTCACTTTTCACATATTACTAATGAAACTTACCTAATAGATATTGATCATTATTTGAAATCCAGATTATACTAAACTGTTATGCGATAAGTTTAAATTTAATCCACATATTTTATAGATTATTACCGTTAATTTTTAAGTCTTCATCCATAAATTTCGTACAAATTCATCCAATTCACCCCTTTCATTATATTTGAATTTGAAATAATAAGTTAAACACAAGGTGACGACGTGGGAAATCCATAATTATAGATTGAAGGTTCTACAAACTTAATATGTTTTAAGTAATCTATTAGATATATATTCATGTACAATACGAATTTTCGTTGTCAACTATACTGACATATTCATTTTAACCACCGTTATTACGATTTATTTTCCCATTCCGCGTTGTGATCATAAAACTACTTTGTTTGGAACTATTTTATTGATTTTTTACCTTAATATTATATCCGGGTAAATAACCAGATCATTTGATAGAGTTAGCAACCATAATTGTTAGTAGTAGATGTACGATACTATATTCAATAATGAAATATGTTCTTCATTCATTTATCTATTATTTTGTATGTTTATACATTGGTATGATTGTATCTGTGATTTTGAAACATACTCCTCATATGATTTATTACAGAAAAAAAAGGCTGTTATAAACAAAACTGAAATTATATGAACTCTGACAAAGAATTCATTTTTCGTTTTGATTAGTTTATCAAAAATACTAAAATATCTTTGAACCTTTGTAAATCGTCATTCTCATTTTCATTTTTGTCATAGGTCTTCGAATAATGCAAACGTTTTTGATATATTTTTTATCGGGTTTCATATTTTCAAAATCATCGAAGACAGCCTTTACGTAAAAAGCTGTTTTGTTAAATCATGATTACATTATCAATTCGTAGGTATCACAAAAAATACCAAAGTTTTCAATTATTTAACTAACATAATTATGTCTAATGATTACCTATAAGATACTTTCCACTACTACATCACTAGCACATTATCAATATTAGTTAATATGATATCAAAGATGGGCTCTAGCTGCGTATATTATATACCATGGATTTTATAATGTAAAAATAATAATTAAAGTCTAAAAAAAACTATGAGTGGACACCTATACTGGTATAGCTGTGCAACAGGGTAAAGTATGGTTCTTGTAATGTATAATGTATAGTATCAATTCAGTAAGTAAAATTATTCTTCCTTTTTTTTTTCGGTATTTTATTATCATAGGGAAATACCATCTACGAATTGTGACTCTTGATTCTACGAAATAAAATTGTGAATGCCAGCGGGAAGGATAGTAACCCGGGTCTTCCGAAGACCTGTGTAGGCTCTAAGGCCTTCGAACCATCCTTCCAAACAAGATTTTAGGGTTCTCTATAGTTTAGAAACTCGTGGGTATGTAAATTGTTGCCCTAAATTGGCCGAGAAACGCGTTCTGATTAGTCTACACCCGGCTCCTATTTTCGTCGGAGATGTAACTGTATGGGCTTTTGAAAAAAATGTCCCGTAATATATAAATATAGAAAGATAGTTAGTGAGAGGGTTGCAAGTGGAAGTAATACGTATTTCGGTTGCGTATTTTATTGAGCTTCGTAAAATTTTGTTAAAAAACACTTATACGTGGAGTAGCCTATACATCGCGTGACCAAAGCAAAAAAGAAAAAGAAAAAAAAAAGGGGGGGAGACCCTTATTAACGTAAACTCTTCTTGTAACCTTTCCTTATATATTGTTAAAAATCTATCTTTAATTATTCAATAACCTTGACGTTTGTAATTAGTGATAAGGGTTCATATATCAATAAGAATAGTTCTATTATTACGTAAACAGGATTTTTCAGGCGTGTTACGCCGCTGCGTACCAGGCCTTATAATGGGTCCTAAGGACCCTCAAAAGTATATACGCTAACGCGCCACGGTCTCCCTCCCCCCCTTTTCCCTAACTTCTTCTTCTATTCTTCCTCTCCCTCCCCTACTACGAATCATACGACCATTTTTAAACCCGTTCTTCGTTACAGGACCTAGCTCTATAAGAATCATATGTAATATCTTTTAGTAAAGGCAAACGACGAGGTTTTTATTGACGAAGGTAAAGCTCATATAAAATAAGCCTGTTAGAGCAATAAAAATCCTATTAATTTCACCTTTACGTAAAAGGAGCTAATATTAATAAATAGTAGTGACTAAACGCAAAGCCGAGTATATTCTTGTCTCCGATATTCCCATCTGGATTTCAATGGTTTACCGCGTTGCCGTCGCCGCGAAGGCGCCTAATAAACACTCAATAGCATGTCGACATATTTTTTGTACCGTTATTAAAGCGACAAAAGGTGGCGCAGCGTAAGTTATAGCTGCGGTATTATAAGCGGACCGCCGAGCGATATTAATTCAACAAGCTCCCTTCACCATTAAATACGATATTGATGGAGGCTACGACAGAAATAATAGTAAAGAAACGGGTTTAATCGAAAATAAGCCCTTTATTGAAACCCTCGTTGCCGCCCTCTTTCCTTTTCTTTCATGAAACCCGCCATCGCTCCGACTCCATCTCCGGGCCCCGTCCTTCCATAGAAACAAAGACAGGCGTAACGGGCGGGGGTAATAAATATTTTTCTATCGGTTTTGATAAAGTAATAAAAGAATAAAACCCGTAATTTCTGGTTCATTATAAGATGGAGGACGTAAAACGTAAATATAGCCTATAGGCGTAAAACGTAATTATTTTTGGCGAACAGTAATCGTAAGTTTTTTTAAATCGTAATTCAATTGTTTATTGTTTAACCAAAAACAATTCATAATGGGGATAAAGGTCCTGAAATTCTTGAAATTCAAAGGAATCCTTAACATATAAATTTCGCATATTCGTACCTTTGAATACTTTTTAGTTAACCGAAAATCAATTTCCTACCCTTTAAAAACAACCGGATTATATAAAAAACATTCAACATGTTGGAATAGTACAAATTACATTGCAGTAAATTGAGTCTACTTACAATAAAGTTCACTATACTGACTTCAAGTTAATTTTTTTGTTTTGTAAGTCTACTGTATTGATAGAAAGTCAAGTATAGTACGCGCCCACTTCACACTAGGGCATGGGCCAAGAATTTAACCATACAAACTACTGTGCTCATCGGTTATCTATCCGCCAAACCTAAAACAATATATCTACCACTTAAACACTACAATACTACTGTTAATTCTACCATAGCTCGAATTAACAACATCACAACTTTCAAAATTCTACTAAAACTAATCAGTGTTTATTGAGTTAAGCATAGATTCACTAAGTAAAAAAAATGTTACATTTGAGTTATTATACTTGGGGTAAATCCAAAGTAAAAGAAAGAAGTTTAAGGAGAGACTTTATTACTATGTCAATATTTACTACAGTAAGTAAATAAAAACCTTTAAGATATGTCAGTTTCCACAGTACGCCGGAGGTAACAACTGTATCGGTATCAAAAACATTAAAAATAAAAATCACCAGATCCCTTTTAAAGCAAAGCTTTGAAATTTACCAATAGAATTTTCAACCCAACAAATTAACAAACGACTAAGACTATACTATTACATGTGTTACTACTACAAAAGCGACTAGGTCATACGCCATTGATCCACCAATAACCAATAACCTCTAACCTTATCTCTTATACCAAACCTTACCTTCAACAGAAGTTTTCCCTTAAATTTACTTTTTCTCTTCACTTCAGCCACTTAAATCATTAAGATAGCTGTTTTAAGCGAAAACTCCAAAAATCATCAAGTCGCGTTAAAATAGCTACTTTGCGCAACTTCACGTTAAATCGCCAAGTTTCTTTACGACTTCGCGCCAAAACCCTAATTTTTCTCGCTGAAACCACCAAATCCTACATTCCACACCAGCCAAAAAAAAAAAAAAAGTCCCCAAAAAACAAAAAAAAAAAACAACCCCGCCCTTTCAAAAAAAAAAAAAAAAAAAAAAAAAAAAAAAAACAATCAAAGCCCTCGAACCCTTCTTTTGCCAAAACTACGAAAAAAACCTTTAAAAATTGAATATCAACAAAAATTTAACGACAAAACACTTGGTTAACTTTATCAGCCACAATATCCTCAACCAAAACGAAGGTAAACACTATAACCGTAACGTTGAAGCCGTTTAAAAATATTGTAGATTCTTTTACGATTAGATTATTAACATGTAAAAACAATTGAAAAGGGTTTTAAATTTAAGTTGAAGGTGAACCTTAAACATTGAAAGGTATATATACTAAAAATACTTTATTAATATAGCCAAATTCTATTTCGAATTGGACTAACTTGAGGAATATCCTCAAAAAAAAACGGGTTAAAAGCACAGGTGTTGGGAAACCTTAATTTATTTACATCCGTTTTAAAAGAACTCCCCTCAATCCCCAATTAAGTTAAACTTCTTTACACGCCGACTATAAAAAACACGTTAGTTTGTTCGACACTTTAGTATCCCCACGTAACAACATGAATTACGCTTTTAGCGACAGCGAAATGCGTAAAGTAACAACCATTATCGCGGAAGAAGAAATTCAAGTTAACTTAATTCACTTGTTAATTGATCACGACCGTTAAGACCCTAAGAATATTCTCTATAGCTAAGTTTACCTAAACTTTTAATCATTCCCTCAAAATCGCCAAATTCCACAAAACATAGCTTCCCACGGCAGGTACGCCTACACATGCAAACCTACTACAAATTCTAGCATAAGACTTGACCCTTTAGGCTAATCGACTAGCAACTACCACTATTATTGCCTTTTGAAGGCTTTAAATCTTAAATTAATAATAAGAAACACCAACAAGGATTGTGAAGACATCTCGACCTTTCCCTTAAACTTGTTACAATGGTTAATATCAATTACAAACTCTTTACAAATTTCTCCAAATTTTGGAATGATGTAGAAACGTATGAGAGAAAGTCTTACAACCTCTTCGATACGATAATGATACCCTTTTTAAACATTTTCAAGTGAATATTGGCTTCTCTTTCTAATTTTCATTTCTTACTTCATGAAATCCTTACAAAACACGCCAAAAACTATTATCCAACCTTTTTAACTATAGTGAAAACACTGCACAAGCTTCGTAACGACATGAAAATCTATTTCAAATACGATGTTCACTTTGCATAATTCTACACGGATTGGGTTACGACGAGGTAAACGATGATAATAACTAAAAATAAAAAGAAGAAAATACCAATAATATTTCACCTAAATACTGAATAGGTCAATTTTATACCAACAAGTAATATTAAATGTTAATACTAGTAAATTCAAGTTTTACAAATAATTAGGCGTAGTAATTACGAGAGTAAATAAATTTGATTAAATTTTACAATGCCCAAATACTACTTATAAGTTTTAATTAATTCATGAAGGTTCTCTTTTCAAAATTGAAACAACACGTACGCTACATTGGCTTAATATATCCCTCGAAGCTGATAAATTTCACGATGTAAATTAAAAACACCATATAATAGTATATTACGTCGATCGCAAATACAGGCAGCCCCTATACTCAGAATCTGTTTCATTGTCTTCGACCTAAAAGGCATAACTATGCTAACGTCAATAAGGTCAAAATCAAACGGACTTATTAATCGTGAAATCTATCGTTGTAATAGTAATGAAACGTATTATATATGTAACAATTCCGGTTATGAGTTCACCTGCCACCCTTCAGGTAAATACAACAAATAATTGGTAATGTATTATACTCAGTACCCTATGGTTTCCGGGTAATACTAGTTGGACCACATCTCATACTATGAAGGCGAAAAGGTTATTAATAATAACGATGCGCCTAAACAATTCACGTGACATAAAAACCCTATTCTTAACGTGGCCTTATAATTAGCTGACTACGCTTTCCTTCACTATTTAAGTGGCGAAAATCCTTACTTTTGCCCTGACCAAACCCCTAACCAATTAGATTCCTTTAACTTTCGAGACCGTTACGCGGAACACACGTTTCAAAATATTATATTAAATTCAGAGACTACAAGGTACTCAAGAAGAAGCTATTTATAATACGTGACATTATGAAGGGAAAACAATGTTATTATGGATATTGATCGTTAAAATTATAGCAAAGAAAAAGTTGACTTCTGCCCAGGCGAAAATTCATCGTCATTGGGGATAATGGTTATTCAAATTATTATCAAGTTAATTACTTTCCACATCCTCAGGTCCTCTACCCCTTTTTTCCTCTATTTAAAATACATAAAGATACTCGGTATCAACTTCAAAATTAACTCTAGTATTCGTTAACAATGACTAAAGTTTACTTTTCGTCTCCAAGTGACGGCACCTATGGTTTCATTTACAAGGCCCAA
Source organism: Anisogramma anomala (assembly GCA_038502455.1). NCBI lineage: Eukaryota > Fungi > Ascomycota > Sordariomycetes > Diaporthales > Gnomoniaceae > Anisogramma > Anisogramma anomala. Next base: position 2,480,215 of record JASMMZ010000009.1, read on the forward strand.
AATCAATGCTATTAAACCCAACGAAGTTAAAAATAAGGTAATTACACCAGAATTTCAACCATCTAGCCGTCGATAAGCTATACAAAGTCTTTAAATCCTCAAGGAACGAAGAAATGTAATAATCTACTCTAAAGACTATGAAAAAACTTTGCCACCATCGTCAAATACATACTCAAACCCTCCAAAAATTTAAATTTATACTAAAAGACGACAGGGATTTCAATTACGAGATTATCGTTAACGAGTTCTGCTTGGATAATAAGTTTATTTTTCAAGTTGTTTACTCCGCTCCCTAGGTCCAAAAATCTAAGTTTTTATAGTCCCGATCGGCAAATAAATACGTGGAAAATGTTCAGGATGATGTAGATCGATATGTATTCGGGTTTACCTAACATCTTCGTCCACAATAATAGTATTAGCTTTAGGGTAACAACTTTCTAAACCAAAATCAATATATTGGAAATCTATTGTAAAAAAATGTGTATTAAGGTCTACTAAAGCATTGGAAACGTCGACAAGGTATACGCGTTATTTTGTAAAAGCTACGATATTCTTAATCTAGAAATTGAATACTTTACGAATTAGGAAGCACGTCTTGAAATAACGGTAAATGGCCTAAATGATGCTATGAGTCTTAACGGGTTGGTACCAATCATACTAATCTATAAAACATACCCACGACTAATAAGTAAATCTCCGTTATTGGAAAATACCCCAAAAAAGGCTATAGTTTAAGTCAAAGCAATAAAATAACGACACAAGAAATCAGTACGGCATCAAGTTAATGATACCCTTAATACAAAACATAGCCCTATGACAATTGATGTACTTACTTTACTGCTATAAAATAAAGTCTTCGTGTAACAGTAGCCAAGTAAATGAGATAACCCAGTTAAAGCTTAAATATCGCCAACTCTAAAGAAGTTTTTAAAACAACTAACATCCCCGCGACATTTAGTTTAACACAAGTTAAACTATATGTTAAAACGACTAACAATAACGATAAAAACCTTGAAGTTAAACGAATAAACCAATACAACCCTCCTTCTCCCTTAATCAACAAGCTAATAAAAAGTCGCCGACGCGAAGAACTACCAAAGTAAAGGAATATTAAGAACAAAAGAATACATACCGAGTCAGATTAATAATATTACTTAAATTGACAATAATAAAAAAGATAATCAAAACTTAACTGTAAATCTCCGGGCACAAACCTTGATTAAGACCTTCGGAAAACCATTTTTAAAAAGATATAGTGTCGAGATTAACTGACTCCTAACTCGAAAAGATAAACAATTCGTGGTTCAAAATGACTTTAACGTGAAAACCCCAAATATCACGATTTTTTCAAGTAGAAAATTATATACGAGGTTAATGGTAAGAAAAAGGGGTGGTCATACAAAAAGTCACGTTAAATCGCTTAGGGATACGTGAATGAAAACAAACATTGAATATATAGTAATCGCTAACAATTTGAAAAAATCAACAAAAGTTTAGTAATCGATTTAATAAAACATTTACTGGTTAAGATAAAATGAAAGTTCACTCTTAATAACCGTGATATAACGCAAACATACACGAAATCAACGACCAATTTATAATGAATGATCTTGCTAAAATTATTATAGAAACTGTATAGTAAGTACCCTTCGAAAACGGTAATTTGATGTATCAAGCCCCTGTACGAATTAGATGAAGCGGGTATTTATTAATTCCTCATTCATTCATCGTACCTCAAGTCGAGACTAGGTATAAAAGTTTCAACCTATAAACTGTACTGATTGGTAATATAAAATGGAAACCTCAGCCTGATGAATATATAAACTAACGATACCCTCTTCTTTGAACCTATTAGAATTATAACACCGGAACAGAAAACTATTAAGGACTTAAAGTTCTAAAATTACAAGCCGATCGCAACTTTGGCGAAGAACAATCAACTTAACTTTAATGGATCGTCAATCCACATGCTTCGTATTAACGATAATTGCTTCAATTTTCGCCAAAAATTCTAAGACTATAACTTATCCACAATTAACAAAATTGACGTAGTCAGAAATCAACAGTAATGGGAAAAACAAACCTGTGGCAATTATATCGCCACCTTATTCCAACAGAAAGCCTCTTACAATCTATAGATTATAGTATAAGCATAAGATTCAAAGAATGAAAACTTTGACCAACTAAAAAAAAGGTTGAAATAATAGATTCTAAACCTATATAGTGGAATTAATATGGTTTAGATCAACTTATTGAAGGCCAAGTTTATTAATTTTACGCACGAATTCTTTACAAACAACATAAACTTGTCGTTACAAATTGGCTTACTAATAACCCTAATTAACCAAGATAAATAAAAAGACCAGTTTAACATCGTCAGAAGCTTGATCCATTAAACCTTTGTTAAATGCAAGAGGATTGGACGAAACGTAATGGTTTTAAAAGTCTACTATATAATTACTGGTTTTGATAAAGGCATAGTATTATAGGAAACATTTAACATCGTCACTAGGCAGCTCAAAACTCCATTTATCCCGATAGTAATTTATATCTACTCGATAAGCCTATTTAAATTCCTTTCAAAGCTTGTAACCACCATCTAAAAACGCCTAATAATCAATATGATAACACTCTTTGAAGTATATAAAGGCAGGAAGATTTAAAGTTCCTATATATTAATGGAAAAAACAATCCCTATAATATTATAACAAAGACGTTGCCAAACAAGGTCTTAAAAGGTTTTTGGACAACAATAACCTCATTATACAAATCAAGAGCTACGTTAATAAGCCATCTAGTAAAATTGAGTTACCATTCGTTAATTAGGAATATAATAAACTAAACTATTGCAAGGGAATTAAAACCGAAGATTTATTTAATTGATATGGTTGAATTTAAGTTTTATATAAGTTTGTGGCGAAATATTTGTTTACGGAAATAAATAAAGTCGAAACTCGAAACCGTGGGGCAAATGAAGGCGATTGAGTTTAATTGGGCTATGGAAATAGCACAGATCTAGCTAGATAACGAGGGTGTAATTAAGTTGTAACCGGAAAAGATTGGTCGACTACATTAGCGTACGCATACAAAAGAAAAAGCCGCCAATATTTAAATAGTAGTAATTATAGTGTCGTATGTTAACTTTACTTATAGTAAAGTTAACTATATTGATTATAAGTTGGTGTATTGTTTACTAGGTCTACTGAATTAACTGTAAGTCAAGTACAGTATGCGCCCACTTTACACTAAGGTACAGTCCAAGTAATTGGCTATAAAAATTAATTTGCAGGCCGGTCATCAGTCTACCAAATCTAGGAAAATACATCTATCACTTGGCCACTGCAATACTTCTGTTACTTTGACCACGCTTCAAATCCACAACGTTGAAACATATAGAGTCCTACTAACACAACGCTTTATTTACTTTCGCATTATATACAATATCTATTCGTATTAAAAAGTTCAAAACGTAGATAATACGATGTAAAGTCTCTATAGTTATGTTTTAAATTTAGAAAACAATTTAAACAAGCTGGGATAATGAAGAAGAATATTAGAGACGATTTAAATATCGGGATTTTCCGACTTTTGACCCGGGTTTAATCGACTACGTAAATATCTATCATTTCTCTGAGAAATATAACTTATCGTATTTTTAAACATACCATTGCTTTTCGATTACCTTTAAACGCAACCGGAATATAGATTGAAGTCTGTTTGCAAAAGGATAATTTCAATCGTGTAAATGGGTATTAATCTTTGCATAATTGTTTGTGAGTTTATCCGCGACCTCGTTTCCGTCAATATCTATGTACTTGGAGTTTCATTTTAACATTACGAAGTCGAGAAAAATGTACACAGCGACGTAAAAACTGTTAAATACATATTAGGATGAAGTGGTAAGGTCGTCTTTAAGAAATGAAATTTCAAAGACACTATCGATATATACCGTAATCTCTCCTATAAAAATACGTATAACCGCTTTCAAGCTCTGAAACTATTCGATAACCGTAATATCTAAAACATACGTAATGAGGTAACAGTTGTTAAACCTTTTTACAAAGACTTTACTATTATGGAAAACCCTTTACCCATATTCAACATGTTTATATCCATCGTAACATTATTCGAATCCTTCGTTGAAACACATAATATGACGTGAATTGGGGTTTTCTAATAAGAATTAACAGGTAAAGTCATTTTTTTACTCAATTTACCGATCCGTCAATTTTTTGCAAAACCAGGGGGAAATAATTACAGTAGAAGTAAATGTAAGGGGAAAAAATGAGAATTCCCTCTTGACTATTATTAAGTGTAACATATGGTAGATCGCCTCACGACCTACGCGAATAAGTTATAAGAAGTTACCTCAACAGGAAAAGGCCAATAAAAATGTCGCTGCAACTTCGCAAACTTATACGAAGCGCTTAGGCATAAACGCGAATTAGGTGGGCCCGATAGCCACGGGTATTAAAGTCGCAGGGTCCTTTTATATAATCTTGATCGACGAAACAAATAACGATGTAATAATTAGTTGGATAAAAAAAAAGCTGAAGTTATCAATCTTGAAACGAAGGTAAATCGATACCGTTATTACTTTAAGGCTACTATGACGAAGGGTAGTCTAACATCTCAAAAGGCGACGGTATCCAGCGAACTCCTGTAAAGCAAAACGACCGCCCTCGCCGCAGCGACCAATAGGATCTTAACCTGCTTCTTGGGGCCCTTTTCGCTGCGGCTGGTATACCAATTTTCGGCGAAATAAGTAAACACAAGTACAATGGTAGTAACGATAGCTATACGTAAAAGGTACAGCGGAAGCCCATATCTTGTATGGGAGAGACTCTGGTAATACGACGTGATCTTTAAAGCTTTCGTCATGCGTTTTACGACGTATAAAACCTGTAACATAATCCAGTAAAACCTAGACCTTAGATAACGTAGATTAGGGGTTTTAATATTCGAAAAAGGAAAAAGATAATCAAGTAACTCGGCCTTATGCCGAAAAATGCGGATGGATTACCATATTTCCTAAAATCAATTAAATATTTATGGCTGATAATATATTTAATGTCTTACTTTTCGAAGACGAAAATAAACATATTATTTTTTACCTACTAATCCACTTCCCATAAGTTGTTCTATTTTTAAATATTGATTACTAAACAAATCGATATCCAATTTTATTTTTTCAGTGTATATAAATATATAGCCGGAATGCAAAATTAATAAAGATCAATATGTAAATTACATACAACACTGAAAAAAATGGAAGGCCTCACATAATCCAATAACAACAGTCCGTAAACTCCACGATCAATACTTAATAACGAAATTTTACCATATTTACTACCAAAAGGACATTAAATTAAAGTAAACAAACTCCGAAAAACCTCGAAACATTTTATCCTTTGTGTAAGGAGATTATGAAATAGGGGGTCATAATAACCTTATATATTACAAAAAATGATTGACGCTACTCAATCCTTAATTAGGACGGATTTAATATCGTAGGAAAAAGACGCTATGAAACTCGCGGCAAACTATTTAGGGATCTTTCAATCGTATTAATCGATAATTTAACCACGGGTATAAATGTATATAATATTTTACGAACTTCAATACGTTTAAAACCCTTAAATCAAAACAAGATGAAAACTATAGTCCTTGAAAAATGGGGTGCTTACAAATATATATTACCTATTTCAATATCATTAACATCTTCTATTAGCGGTACATCTATGGAAACAACCCTAAAAGTAGGCGTTTATTATAAAATGTGCTAAGGGTATCTGATACTCATTCCCAATACGCCTTAATTAAACGGACCGTTATATCATCGAGTCTGGCTAATTTACTTCACACACTGATAATATTACGATAAACATCTCTATGAAAGATTTCAGTACCCTAAAAGCCGTATATTCGAATGCATTCTAAACGTTGAAAATTCATCGGTAACATCGTTATCAATTAAAAATCCATCAAAAATATATTTTCGCAAAATTTAGGCTAACTAATAAGATTCGAAAATGTGGAACCAAATTACCTCGAATAGAAAAGCTTGCAACAAAGGAGAATATTTATACCATCTAATTATTTTATACAAATTTGCGAAATTACCGGTCTAGTTACGGTTTATCTTTTCATAAACCAATACAAATCCATTACAATTTCGTATATAAATTCCAGCATGAAATTCACCCAATACAGCGTGAGTATACCGCGTTTAGTTTATCATGTAATGAAAAAACCAACAGATTTTAAAGGCTATGAATTTTTACCTTTAACGTAAATTATAATTGGTTGACCAATCACGTAAAAGACATTAACCTATAATAGGGCGAAAATAGTTGCCCAAACATATTCGGCGATAATGTATGTAATCCCAACCGCGAATAACAATAACGCTATATAACAGCGATATAATTACCAAACCTCGGTAAATTGGTTCTAAATACTTCAATACGTACGATAATGGCGATGTAAGACCTGTAAATCAAAAGAATGGTTAGTAAAACCTTGTAGTCATAGTATTTATTGAGGCTAGGTTATATTGCCGTGGTAATCACAATAAAAACAATTAAAGTTAAGTCGAAAACGTATTTTGAACGATTTAAAGGGTCTTATTTCGCCGTTAAAATACATATCCGTTTCGAAGACCTAACTATCTAACACCCGTTCCTTGCGTACATTACCTAAAATTGGTTTTACCTGAATATATATATGATCAAATTCCTTATTAACGATACTTCAAAACCCAGACGCCCAATTGAAAATCTCTGTTAATATGTCCTTAGTAAATTAATGATGGTATATGTTTAATATATTGATTTCGTGAACGTATAACCATAGGAAAACCCTTTCTATAACTTCAAGCAATTTTCATTACAATAACAGACAAAATTTAACGTAGGAAAAAGAAAACCTAATCTCAAAGACGAGAAAAATCGAGCTGGGCCTCCTCTATAAAGACGAATCCGCTCTAATTGCAGACAGAGCAAAATTCGTAACTTGAATACCGTTATATAAAGTCTTTAACATCGAAGCCTCTATAAAGAAAACCAATAACTAAGGCTTGATATGAAGCAACTATTTTACTCATATTTACCTACGTAATTGTAAACCATATATTTTTTCGCCGTTTGGTAATGACGAATCGTTTAATATATATTCTAAGTATGTATATTTCATATTCTAAAGCGTTTGTTTTAATCATGCACAACTACATTTTGGAATTTTCAATAGTGTTTATCTTTTTAATCCTACTATGTCATGAAGACTTGTTGGTCAGTGCAAACAACACTAAAGGGAGGAAAATCGAACATAAACGAACCCGATTTCAACTTAGGACCATCACTATTATATGAGGCCTTTGTCGTAACAAATAATACGGTTTGCAACCTGACTACGAAAGCCTTCGTAACTTGAAATGTTATTTTTGTAATGCCAAAAGCTTTATAACTAATTATACTATCATGAAGTTCTATCTCCGTTTTATTTTTCAAACAAAAAACTTATTTTTACCGATACGATAAGTTCCTCATCAACTTCGAAAACACCAGGGATTTTAACAAAAAAACAAACGGGATTTCCGATGTTAAAACCCTTCATACCAAGCGTTCTTGAACCATTATTAAAATCAACCATCACACTCATAACGGGTCATGGAGGAAAGTTTTGACAAAATAAAGTTACTTCAATATTTAAGGCCGTGGAACTGGAAGGCTCGAAAGCATGTGCGGAAAGTACGAGATATACCGTATGCTCTGTATCGAAGTATTAATATACACTGATATAATAAAACTCGGCTTCGCACCTCTTTTTTGCTGGGCGGACGTTTATCGTAACAAGGGTAATTACGATAATATTTCTCACTAGGGATTCTATCTCTATTTTTATATTATAACCGGTTTTACCAAAAGATGTAATGCGCTTGAACTGACGTCCTAAAAATCTAATATACTTCCCTCCCTCCCATTGAAAACTTAATAAAAAATCCATGTATACTAAAGCAAAAAGGCTACAATAATCATTATACAAAAACGCTAAATTATACGGTGTAAGAGCGTAATCCCTGTCTGGAACAACATAATTAAAATACCTGACTAAACATACCTGAAGCAAATTAATACATTGTAAAAATTGATTCATATCGTAAAATTAAACTTGATACCCCTTATTTATCGCCTTCATATAATCACTATTAGTAAACATACGACAATATTTAAGAAACTTTAAAAAAAATGGTTTGCGTCATTAAAGCAGTGTGAATATTTTATCGGTTTGAAGACGGATATAATTTAATATATATATAGTTAATTTATATAAGTATTTATTTTTTATCACTTTCAACACATTAATCGAAGTTCTTTTTAAGGAGGAAAACGTGTAAATTACGCGGGAAAATCGTCTTACTATATAAATACTTCCCAATTAGTAAAACATAGCCGAATTTTCCCCGAACAGATTAAGAAACGTTAGAATCATGTTTTGAAACAAGTATATATGTTCAACAATGATATCGACGTAACAGATAATGAACCTTTTTATGGTCTTTTCCACCGATTTAAGAACGAAAGAATCTAGCTATTCGCGTTTAACAAAGGCGTAACGAACTGAGTTACCTTCGACGTTACGTTTAAAACCCTTTCAAACCCTAACGAAAACCCGTAAGTCTGTTTCCTTTGCCGCCTTTAAAAGTATGGAATATTAAAAGCGGTGGTACTTAAGGATCCTATGACCAAAGTCTTATGATCCTTGCACAAGCTGTGAAATCTTTTACGATATCAAAAAAACCGGTATCTTATCACAAACTACCTCGATAGCTTATACAATCTCTCCTATCAATAAAATGAGAAGTATCGAGGCAACTTAAAGGGGGGGGGGTGTTCCAGCTTAAAAAACCGGTACGTAGATTGGAAAAGTCGATACCATGAAGTAATTTAAAATGGTAAGAGAGGGCGTGCAAAGGGTCCCACGGATTTATTAGACCTTCGTTAATGGAAGTCCTTCTGATTACGGGCTCGAGCCCTTGACCGCGATATTATTCGTTGCGTACGCCGCTATACGTAACGTTAAAGCGCGTTTCTCAGTAAAACCGAGTCCGTCGAAGTCAACGACAAAAACGTTAATAGTTTATTAGTAAATCTGATATACTAGTTTTCGAATTTCTAGGTCCCCCTTTTACGCTTCGAAAACCTTATAAAGGGTTTTGACGTTGAAAAGTTAATATCGATGTATAACTACGTCCTTTTCCTACGGGAGCGATACAATTTGCAAGAGTTTCTACTAAGGTCCTGAATCTTTCTGCAACAATTGGACGCCCTTTGAAGGGTCGCCAAGGGTGTAAAGAGTAGAATTTTCTCCATTATCGTTAGACATAACAGTAGCCATTAAGTGAGTTTTTCAATGATGTTATGAAACCATATATGATTAAGGTATCAGCATTAACAAATGTGGGAGCTGCCTATAAATGTGTCGGGAAGGATGTATTCTGCTTTTATATCGAGTTTAGTCCTGAAACACGTAAAATAAGTCATGAAATGTTGAGATTATTCTATCAATTTAAATTTGATAGTTAATATTTTCCAATTTAATAAATTTTCGTGATGTCATTTATTCTATACAGCGTTTCGACTTCGTTGTTATAGGCTGTTTTTATGTGAAACGTTGCGGTCTATTGGTACATTGTTAAATAACCCCAATTTAAACAGGGGTTTGGATAACTCTTTTATTTGAAAAATGTTTGAGTATAAGATAATACCTGAATCAGTCCTCATTATTCATTCATTTCGTCGGAATTCGGTTGTTAAACCTCATTTAATACAGGGTGGAACTATTGATATCTCTAAAATTAAGTTTCTCAAGCATGGGATTAGGATAGAATAGATTCTTTACATGGTTGTTATCGCTTAGTGGCAGAGGTTAGCTTTTTCATACCATCGGAGTTATTTAGTATTTGTAGTTCAATTGGCGAACGCGGTTGAGATATGTTGGCCGTTGGTAATAATTCAAGGGTATTATTACAATGTGTTTAGTTAAAGATTGTATATTACGTATAATCATAATAGTACTGTTGAACCAGGTGATGAAGACCACTATGATTATATACTGGTAAAATAACCTTAAGCTTTTATGGTTTCACTTTTTTCAATGAATTTTTATTATTTTCAAACGTTCTTTTCAATATATTCCTTTTTAAATATATCAATACATTGTTGTACTTAGTGTAGTAATCCTTTGGGTACTAGTTGAAACAGAAAATTCGTGGAATAAAGTAATTTTATTGCTGTTTAGATAGATTGAAAATATTCTTTAGTATATTTTCAAACTTCCTAAAGAATAAACCTCTTCAAATGTAAATGCGTTGCTGAGTTTGGTTGATTCCAGAATTTCCACTTTGAAATCCTAATGGAAGAATTCCTACATGGGAACGTCAAATATATAATTGTTAATATTAGTTTTGTACCATATCATAGATTGATTTGATATGATCTTTGAGCTAGTAATGTTAAGATTTGAATTCTCCAAGATCTTATTAAAATAAATTAATTAACTCTTCTGTTATAGAGTAAGCTTCATTGATATTTGTCGTAAAGTTTTAATTTTAAAACTTAGGAGGAAGCCGTAAGTAGGGAGAAACGAGAATATGGAAATTGTTTTTGAAATTGCATGGTTGAGGGAAAGTTTGATTTAAGCGAGCTATTTAACCTTGTTATTCCATGTATAATTTATGAAATCTCGCAGGAGTTATGCGATGATGATCTTCATTATTTCGATTTAGTTTTTTTGTTTTGAGATGAAATTTTGTAAGTAGTTCAAGATTTTCCTTTAACGTCTTATATAGTGTTTTTAAAATCTAAGGATTGATTGAATTCTTGATTGTAAATCACGGTATTTGAGTATTAGTATTAGTTGTATATTTTACTAATTAACGTTCAATTAGTTTATGAACTCTTAAATATATTATTAGAGGAAAATAAAGCAATTTTGTTACGAAATAAGCCACAAACATTATAAATTGATATATCAATCTTCAATAATGATGTAGCGTTATTGACTCAATGTAATTCATTACCCTATAAAATGAGGTTTCCCAAGGTAAAATTAGAGGCTGCAGAAAGTTAAGGGGTTTAATACACAACATTTTATACTGTTGTAGAGTTCATAGTGTTTGACCGACTTTGCTATGTTTTATCTAAATTCGAGTTATTCCCGATATTATCAAGTCAAATATATATTTTGAAAGTCAATAAAGTGGTTTATCCTGAACTTATAGTATTATTCATGTTGAAGCATCATCTATCACGTATTTTTATATAGTTCAAAATATTTGTTCCTATGGCTAATTCGATCTTTCAGAAATTTGGAGTTTTTGTTAGCGGTACTATGATCTCTTGAAATAGTAAATCTTTGAATTGAAATATGTTATTCTTTATTTTTATCCTCATTTTATTCGTAAAATAATTATCTTCTTAAATTGAGTTCATTAGGTTACTCATATACGTTTCTGGAAAAGTAATATAATAGTGTTTTCGTACGTTGTTTGTCATATTATCATTTCAAATTTTCTTGGAAACTACGGAGTATTTTTGGAATTTCATTCAGTTGTAGTGCCAATCGGCGTTTGAGCGTTAGTTTCCAGGCTATTGGTTTAAGTTCTTCGATCAAATTGCTATTTCATTGGTCCTATAAACGATTTCAAATTATAATCCGAATAAGAATTTGAATTATCGTACTTAAGGTTTTCCAAAAGTTGTGGTTATTATAAGATACTAGGTTTACGATTAGTTAGTAGCAATTGTAAAACGCTCAACGGTAGCATATGTTTCAGGGCTCCATTTATCAATATATTGAAATATATCTTTTCTCGTTAATTTGGTAGTTTAATTCTTGTAATGTATTTCTTTTGTAGGTATATTCAATCACATATCAAAGGTTGTTATCTAAAAAGAAATGAATTCTTTTTATCATTAGCTTTAACTCTTCGGTTTAAAAATAGAGAGTTGGTTGTATTTCAACGAGTTAATCATAGATTTTATAGAGACGAAGGCTTTTAACGTGGTAAATATGTTATATTTCTCCATGTTTCATTTCTTAGCGAAGTTCCCTTTTAATATCTGGTAAAAAGGTTCGTCAATCTGAGAGAAATTTTTGATGAATCATCTATAAGGTTGATGAGACCTTAATACCTTTGAAGGTTTTATTACCCTAGTGATTCATTTCAGTTTATAATATTACGAATTTGGTCATGGATAATTTTCATTCCTCCAGGCGTTAGGATTAGATTTCAATGCTTTTTGTTCATGAGTGTAAATATTAATCTAGTGATATCGCTTTGGGATTCTTTTTGTAAAAACGTTACAAAAATTAACCAAGATATGCTTGGTTCTTTTTTCGTAATCTGGACTAAATTGACGTATTATCCATATATTCTATATAAATATAGTTTATTGATACTTTTTAAATACGTGAAGCAACCTCTGTTATTAAGTTAGCGTATTGCATTATTTGAAAACCATTATTCGTGTTTTATAAAGAATGTAACGGATTAACAACGCTATTTACAAACTTTTTTTCACTATGTATGTTTTCAAAAACGGTATTAAAGTCAATTTAAGTGTAATTCACGCACAGGGCCATGGTTTCCAATGTTTTCCTTTTAAAGGGAAGAAAATAACATTTCTTGATATTTATACAATTTAGATATAAGTAAATTTGATGAATGCGGATTCCGCCGCTTGATTCGGTCATCAATTGTAATTGGTAAACAGAATAAGAACTTGCTGTCCTGATTTATTTGAAATGGATAATTATTAAGATATTAAGTCATATGAATTAGTTGCTTGTATCCATAATTCTTGTTTAAAATAATAGGACTTTCTACTGGAAATATGATTGATAGCGAATTTCGAGGTTCATCCATTGAGGAAAATGACCTGTGACTATCAGTAAACGGACTATTATCCACGAATTTGGCAATTGCAGTAATTTTGACTGATTCTTTATCGTATATTTTCGATATGAACTTATGGAATTTATTAATTTTTCCCAATGAATTTGGTTGAAGTAAATGGGTGGAACTCTAACTCGCGTTAGAGTACCTTATGATATGTGTTGGCTATTTCCAATCCAATTAAATTCTACCCGAATTATAAAAATATCACAGTTTTTTTTTCGTGAAATAAAAAAAATGAAACATCTACTACTGCAGTTATTTCAGTATTTTATGGCTTCGATATAAACATAGATTGTTGGAGAATTAGCGGAGAAATTTTTAGCGAGAGTAGTGGGCAACAAAAGATCCAATTATTATTTATATCTACGTAAATTAAAACATGTCGGATCAAGGAGGGTTCATTTTATAGATCCAGATCTTCAGATAACCATATAAAAAGCAACTGAACCATAAGCTATTGCGTAAATATGTCTCATACGGTTTAGAATACTCGATGAAGCAGAAAAAGAGAAGGGAAGTCGCTGCTACCAAACTGCTCCAGTAGAATAGAGAATGAGTTGCGAGTCAGTTAAATAACTAGTCATATGTATGACTAAGGTTAGTCCGTGACCAACAGAGTAGGTACCAGTTTAAAACATCAGAAATTTAATTAATGAGATAGTAATTAACACGGTCGGTTAAAGTTTATTGAATGTAGGATTTCAATTTCATTGATAATATGAGAGTTTATTCCATTACGTTTTTTACATACTGGTTATAATCAATTTATCATCTATGACTTTTTTTATTCTTTGAGACTCCAAGATATTATGGATACCGTCGTTGATATTATTAACGGCAAATTCTTTGCCAGCTCAATAGAAAATAGAAAGTAACCGTTTTATCTAGTTATTTCAATTATGAGTTACATTTTCAACATAAATCTAACGATTAACATGATTTTACCAGTGCTACCACCCGCACTTTTGCATATCTTTTGGAAAGACCTTTTTCGTATTGAAGGAGTCATCTTCTATCATATTTGAAAGTGGATTCATAGATAAAAGTATGTTTTAATCAGAGTGATAAGGTTTTGCAATTGAAAGGTGTAAACTTTGCAAGCATTTGGTTGAAATAGTTCGCCGCATTCGATTTTCTATAGAAACCTTGGTTTTTTTTTTAATTTGACGGAAGAATATGTCTCGTAGTCAAATGAGGCCTATTGCCATAAATAAGCATTGTATCTTTGTAATCTGCGTCTTTTTTTTACCGCTAAGACGACGGAATTTATCAAATTAGTTTTAAAGAAAGGATATCGTTGTTATTATCTAAAACCTACTTTCCGTATTAAGTAACAATAATATAATAAGCATGAGAAACAGAACGTTGATAACAATAGAAAACTTAATAAGAAACTTTATATCCATAGTTACGAAAACGATACTTTCATATTTCATAGCCCGGTTTAATTTTTGGAAGGTTGAATCGTTACTGTTTTATAAATACACCGAATGGAAATTATTATGCTTTAATAAAAGGAAATATAAACAAATTTTTAACGTTGAAAACCTTATGAGTCTAAAATGAAATATAAAAATTAAAATTAAGTATAAATAGACGATAAAGTTATTAATGCATTTAAATTATCATGTAATTAAAATTACAAAAATATTATAACTCGTTTCTATGAAAAAAGATTACTTCCATGAAAAAAATGAAAATCAAATTAAAAAGGTGTAAACTCAGATTCGATTTGTAACGATATGTTAATGTTATTGTTAAAGAAACCATCCGCAGATATTATTCAATTAGCTCTCATCAGGTTAATAGGAACTTCTTGAATTCCTCAGTAATATTGTTTTATTTGCCAATTCAGTCTCTTATTCAACTGTTTATCATTTTCATTACATGGGGTTTTAGTTTGTACCTTAACTAATAGATCATACTATACTTTCAGAAGGTATTAAGTCATGATATAGCTGCCATAAGCACTTTCATCTAAGTACTTTTCAGGGTGCGATGTATAACAACATCCCACTGTTTTAGAGTTGGACTAGTTTCCGAATGCTTGAAAAAGTAACCAATAGATTTTCTACAAAATGCGGGCAGGAACCTTCGTAAACACGCTAATGTTGCGAACTGGTTTGCTAGCTTGATTGGTTGTAGCTATAGCTGAAGTTATTTAAAGTTTTCGCTAATACTTAAAAAATTATATTATAGTTTGGTAGCAGCCCTAATAACTGTTCGGGTTGGTTATAAATGTTTCAAGAAGGATACACTGGTGTTAATAGAAACTTCGAAGGGTTTTAAAGTTGTTGCAATTGATATTGATAATATTTTCACTTTCTATACTTTATAATTATTCTTTCTGAAGAAATATATTGTGTAGTACGCAAAGTTGTCAGGAAAACCTCATTTCATTCGTAAAACCAAATTATATTGCTTTTTGAAACATCATTATCTAATGATAAGTCAATATTGTCAAGTTTTTTTTTTTTTGAAACCATTGATTGGCTAAAGTTATTGTTAACGATATTGCGACTGTTGACTATTCTGATGAAACCCGTTTTAAACACTTCCTTGAGTATGGGTTTAATAAGATGCACAAAATAACTTAATTATTAACCTATCTATATCAATAGAATACTAATTTATTTACGAAGTGAAATTCTCAAGCGTTAAATGGATGACTTTAGTAACAAATTCACAATTTATAGTGCTGGTTTTTCTTCATTACTTTAGATATCACAACAAATTCATTTTATCATGCGTAGGTTGTTTATGAGCCATAGGTATTATAATGCCTATATCAACTTAGCGGTAATGTTTAGAAACAAGACCTTTTACCGTATTAAAATCAGTTTTACTGTTACTTATAATATCCTTAATAAAGGTTTTATCAAGTGTAAATGCATAATACGTAGCGTCTTAATGTTGGAAATTTCTGGAAAATTAGTAAATTTGACCTTAATATTTTCATGGCGCTGGTTTTCCGCTTCGCTATTTCATTACCAAGCGTAAATGAAGTACCGATATTTATTTACAACAATCTATTATCGGTTTATAAATATCTGATAAAACTTGCTACTCCTAAGTAAAAACATTTAATGATCTATATTATAATATTAAGCCAATTATATAAAAGTTATAAGAGTGTAGAAACGGAATACCAAGATATAAAATTGAATCCCGCTAATATAATAACAAAATCGTTTATGAATAGCAATTTGAAGATGTTTATATCGACAAATCCTTTCTTTGCAGACTTTCTTGAAACGGTTATACACCCTTAAAATGAATCACGAAACCACGGAATTTTATATGTAGAAAAGCTGAACAAAACAAAAAGTAAAATTTCAACAGACTAGGTCTCTGACAAAACAAAAGAAAAATCCAAAAATTAATATATTAACATGTTTCACAACAAGTGTAAGGAAAGTTGTCCTATATTTTTCAAGGCCTTAATGAACGGGTTAAAACTATAAAAAGACCATTTTCAATACTTTTTTACGGAGTACAAACGACTAATAATAATAACAATTATTACAAATATATTGAATACCTAAATCAAGATTATCGGCTTTCTGGAGATTGCAATAATTCCACTCGAAGTTATAATCCTTCTTAACATTAAAACTGAAAGGCTATTTAATTTCCGAGTTCATATTATCGACGAAACTAATATCAAGATTGAATAGTCAAAGCCAGCTTTATTTTTTTTGGGAATCCGCTATTGGTCATCGCAAAATCTAGGAACAATATCATCTCTAACACATAATTTTTTTTTTTTTGCATACCCGAAAAATATAACCAATAAATTTCTTTGAATGATTTTATTAATAAACGACTTCAAAACCGTTGTATCCAATATAAAGGTAATAGTGATAACGGAGGTTACACCCATGGTAATGGAAACTGCGATAACGCCCGCGGCGAAACTAATAAAGGTGATGTGCCTGTGTGCGATAACTATATTATAATAACGGGTGTAAATTCTTTCCGTCAAATTCATGGGCATCCCTCGCAATTAGTCATACAGCCACCAGAACTGTAAATGATTCCTTAACATCGCCAAATAACCTTTCAATGACTCCCACCATAGCTAACACCAAAAGGGTCAAATCGATGCCACGCGTTCTCGACGCGCCTGCAAAGGTTTCCCATCCTTTACAAAAAATAATAAGGGCCTCAGCAGAAGCGCTAGCCAGTTAAACCGTCTGCGGCGAAAAATGATGTAAGTGTATATCGATCTCAACATCTCAACTTCGAAATCCTCCATGGGGACTTTGAAGTAAAAAGATGCGATCTGGAAATTCAAAAATACCTATATCAGTCTTACGAGTAGATTATTAACGCCTTTGTCGCTCGTTTCTACAGACCTAACTTAATTAAATAAGGCGTATTGACCTTACGTATCGCGACGAACGTTACCGAAAATATCGTAAACGGGAGTCTAACGTTATAATTGAATGGGTCTAGGATAAGGCTTGGACTTTTACCTCCTTTTGAATTGTCGAAAACTGATCAGTTTTAAAAAAAACCTTTATTTGTTTTCACCCATAACCGAAAATTAATTTAGGGCTCTAACCTCTACAACAAACGTTAATACAAAACCCTTTACCTTATTGACTCGAAGAATTACATAAACCGATGTAACAGGTTATAACAGGATACCTGTTCCCTTAACAACGAAAAAGACTTTGTAACCCGTAAAGAAATATTGGAACATCGACCGCGATTATTTAAAATACCATTCTTTATAACGAATTACCTTTGAAAAAATAGTAAAGAAGAGGATTAAGAGTTATTTGTAAAAATTTCATAAGTTTTAAACGCAACGTTAAAGGATATTCCCTCTAGATATAAACTTGTTAAACGAAATTAATTAGATACATTCACTATTAAATTGTTAAAAAAACAATGACAAGGTTTATTATCTATTATTTCAACATTTCTATGAAAAACAAACTTTCTTTTAAAAAAAAACAATACCTATATTACTTAACTTATTCGGAGGAACCTTTGTGATGGTTTACCAATTTTAATATATTTACGATATCGACAGGGCTTTTCGCATAAATCATATATTCTTTGAGAAAATTTCGATTGAGAGTACCATAGTAACACAAGAGTAAATTTCGATTCAATTTACAGTCACTTCAATTAACGCCTACTCGTCAATTTACAGGTACAAAGTTTATACATATTTAATAACATAGATTGTTTCATTCTTGAACCTGTCGAAACCTTTTGCCTTTTCAATGATAATAAGTTATTATGGTCGATAGATTAATAATATCGGTTTTGGTTTTACAATGATAAATACTTGGGATACTATATTAATTCACGTTATATACGCACGATTTGATGTCTTGACTACGCTGTTCGGTTAAGGGATTACGTTAAAACCATTCAAGTTGAAGTTTTAATACTATAGTTATTACGGAACATTCATTTCGCCATACGTTAATTGTTTAACGGAACCTAAATAGAAGCTAGATGGTATATTTGTATGCTGGAAAGTCGAATATAGCGTATTAAAGCCTTTGGTAAAATTCGTTAGGATACGAAGATAGCGACAAAGGCTTTGGCTAAGGATGATATCATAATTAGTCCCAGAGAGCTGAAAGTTTTCCCAGTAAAAAGAGGCCGCGAAGCGAAGCGTTATTATACTAATATATGCCAATACTTTGCCGGTAAAAACGCGGAACAACCCGTAATTTTTGCTTGTTTTCAAGCTTTTGAATCATGTAGTTCCGGACGTTACTTCGTCCTCTTCAAGTATTACCCCTCTTCAATATTTTGCTACGTACGTAACAGACGAAATTATCAACGCCTGAAAAAAGGCGGGTACACATAACTCTAACGTTAAATTTACCGTCTCTCTCGTTCAAGGCTATTATATTTCCAACGCTTACAAAGGACCAGCCTTATTTGATAACACTAACACCCGACCTATATGTAAGTCGATTTTTCTACCTAAATCCAACGCGAGAAAATAAAAGTCTTTCAGGGTTATTGAGTATAATTCCAAATTTGTAAAATCACTTATGATTAGAACGTAAATCATTTTTCCTATAGTAATTAAGCCTTTTCATCATGAAGTTGCTTCGACGTCAAAATTGGTTTCTTTTATATCCGAATCCGAGTTCATACCCCTTTTTTTTAACTCCTAGCGAGTAATAAAACCTAACGGTTCTTATTAACTAAAACGACCTAATAAACTAGAATTCTACCGCCTATTCGGGGTTAACTAACTGTTATAAACACAGGGTATTAGTTATTGAGTTTATATGTTACGTGGCTATACACATAACCAAGGTTACACATATAGTACCCGGCTTAGGTATGGTCCAGAAACGGTTTTCAGGCGTCATGTGGAAAGGAAAATGATGGACTGTACATATAAATCCTACGTTGAGAACCGCTACTCACTTCTTTAGTCTTTCATAATACCTTAATTATTAACAACATTCTGCACCAATTTGGCTCGCCTTTAAGATATTATAAGATATATCAACTCCGCATTAAAACAATTATAATAATCTACTCCCCCCCCCCCTAATCTTAATCGTTATCTATCTTCCACTCAGCCGTTTCGTACCTTTTCACGTCTGATTTCGCCTAGATCTTTATTAAAAGTGAATAATTGAAAATCGACCTGATAGTTATCTAGAACGGTTTTCCCATATTTAAATGGGGTTGAAACTGGAATGACCAATCCTAATTCGATAAAACAGCTTTTACTTGGACAATAACACGTTAAATGATCGAATTTATATTGAAGTTTGATAAAACCTGGATTGGAAAAAAAGAAAATACAATTCTTTATACAAAAATATATTATACTCCGCTAATGAAACAAATTATTTCTCGTTATTCTAAGTTCCAGGGGAACAAGCGTATATATAACGTGTTCAAGGTTTTTTTCACTGTATTAGAATTACTTTCAACAACTCTTATGACATAGTTAAAGCTTTGTGAGAATTCAAAGGATTACCTATAAATTATAATAACTTATAACCACTGTTTTCTATTAAATTAACGACGTTACTATCTCAAGTTCAAAATCTAGGGTAGCTTTCGGCTATTAAGTATAATGACTTTCTTCTTCATATCTCTCTATATATCCGAAATAAATTTATTATTATAGGTATTAACTGTATTCATTATATCGTTACTATGGCTTAATACCGCGAGTTCACTTACAAACTAAAGTCGCTGGATTTAACACATCTTTATAAACGACAGTTATCGGATTACATGCCGATATTACGGCTTGAAAGGAACGAAATTATAATGGGTATTATATAAGTCAAATATTGTCGATAAAGGGCCGCATCTATCGCGGTTGATAAATTTTATAAACACATCTAACTTATATCCAAAGTCTATCACTGGCCAGTTACACTCTAAGTTAAAACCAAAAATGTTGGACGACATAAATAACAAAGAAAAAACGTCAGGCTAAACAGGTTACGAGGCGTTACATTCGTTTTAATTTGTTGGATTCCTTTTAAAGAGGTTACAGATTCCGTTCGACTATCCCCTCAACGTAAATTTACGTGGTTTGAATCAAAAATATCGATTCAAGTTCATTATTATCAGCTATAATGGAAATATAACTCCTTAACGCAATCTCGTTCAAAATTTATATAACTTAACCAATACAATTGAAAAATCAATTAGAAAAAATTCATTTTAATTAAAACCTATATGATTCGGAACCCATGTTTTATCCTTATTCTTCCTAATAACGCCTACTTTCTGTATACACAGCTCTATTTCAATTATAATTATTATTATGTTGTAAACTATGTCTAGATATAACGGTTCAGTTTGAAATAAGTTTAGTTATTACATTTTCGAGATTTAGATATAGTATTTAGTTCATGGCGAAATATATAAATCAATTACATAACAAAATTTTGTAAAAAGTATTAATGCATTGTTAAATCCGATATTAACATTTATTATTCGCGGAATAACGCGGGATATCATTCTCAGTATAAGGCTACGAAAGAAGAAAAGGATTATTCCCACCTCCCACCCAAACTAATAAAATACCGAGATTTCTTTAGAAAAGAAAACGCTTTAGTTTTACCCTTATATCGGGGGAAATTAAATTATTATGTTTATATTTAATTTAATGGGGATAAATCCTTATCGGCCAAATTAAAAAGGATGTTATACTCGATTCCACGTAATGAACTTTTCAAAATCAAATACCAGGTTATCAAATTAATAAATGAGTGCTGGGTATAGGCGAGTTTTTCATCAGCCGCGACGCCGATACTATTAATTTCCAAGTCAAAACATGGGTACTGATTTTGTATCGATTACCGGAGTTCAAATAAAATCATTAAACAAAATCTTTTTTCCGTATCCTCAATCAATAAAACCTTGAGAACGTTATCTAAATCGACGTAATTAACAAAATTGTATATTTTATTGACGTTTTATTATATTTGGGTCGTAATCTGATAAAAAGAATTAACGATCTTTCGTACTTGTTTGAACCGATTTAACTAGTTGGTTACCCCCTATCAACTAGCATCAGCGTTCAAGACATTCCAATGTTACATTAATAATGCAATGACGAATATTATGGATAATTCTATCATTACTTACCTAAATAATCCTTTGGTGTATTCTTCAGGTTTTAAACATAATTTCACAACAAATGTTCGCATGGTTTCATAATACCTTTATAAAACCAAATGGAACTTAAATTTTAATTAATGTAACTTTGTATTAAAGGAGTCAAAATGCCTTAACTTTATTGTTACTATGGAAATAGGTATTCGAGCCAATCCCAAAAAAATCCGGGCCGTCCATAAATAGAAGTCGCAATGTACAGTTCGGAAGGTTGAAAGTTTTTTAAGGTTTATGAACTTCTATGGAAATTTTATTAACATCTTTTCCGAATGAACTAATAGCCTCGTCTAATTTACGAAATTATAAACCCTGTAGGCCTAGAATAATCTCGAAAAACAAGTTTTTCAAATGCTAAAACAAGCTTTCATTACAGCTCTAATTTTAATGGATTAGAACCCCAACCGGTCAACGGTAATGAAAACAGATTACTTCGTGACAATATTAGGAGAATATCTTTCGAAAAAGTATGAACAAGACATTTTAAAACCTATTACTTATCATTCTACACGACTGTTGGACACGAAACGCAACTATATCATTCACGACAAAATGTTTCTCGTAGTAATATTTCACGTTAAAATATAAGTATCGAAATTATATAATGTCCACACCCCATTTACCTTTTTTAACCAATTATAAGGGGTTGAAGTACTTTTTCTTAACCCGTTTGATCTCGGAATATTAAACTAGTTAATTTAAGAAGCTTATTCTTTTTCATTGTTGCTTATATTATCGGCTTATAAACTAAGGAATTCGCACAGATAAATTTATCCTTAAGTAATAAAATCAACCTGAAATTAGAAAACCGCCGATTACGGGTTTTGCAATTAATTCGAAGTTCTATTGAACATAATAACAATAAACGTAAATTTTAAGAAACATATATTACGGTGAACTATACGGATACATTCGTTAAAACGAAGGCTTAATTATGCAACCACAATAAGATGTTTTTAAATATCGAGTTGAAAAATAACAATAAGTCGAAAACTGTAATAATATAACTGGCCCTGTTGGATCTTGTTGGTGGTGGTGTGATTTTCTGTATATTGAAAGATGAAGAAGTCTAAGTTTAGGTACTGCTGTAAACTTTGCAGTAAGTAGGTATGTATGTACAAAAACAGACAACAAAGAAGGCAAGTGGAGTTTCATACCCCACCCAGGTCCAACAAATGCTGGGGGACAAAGAAAGTATGATGTCTCCATTATTAGCAAGTGTGAAAATTCCATCATGTCTTATGAGAATAGCTTGTCATAAGAAGCGGTCCTCGCGAGAAGCAGTCATCGTGAAAAAGCCACAAACACTTACGAGGATCATCCCAAATTCTTTTTAAACTCCTTAAGCAGTTCCCCACAATGCTATAAATCTTTCAAATTCACCCATTCGTCGTTCTTTACTATAAATCCCTTTTATCGCATAAGGTACTAAACTTACTTACATATTTAGCGGCGACAGTTAAATATTTTATTTAATATTCTTTTAAGTTTTTATTTATCCTTATTGCTCTATTATGGAACAGGTGCTAAAATCGGAGAGATTCGCTTAAAGGTATTATCATCCCATACTGGTATTGGAAAAAAAATGCGAATAGTGGAATAAATCCTTAAATTTGAAAGGAAATTTAAAGTAAAAGCGAATTCTTCAACTTTATCTATAATAGTAAATAGTCCTAAACTAGGAAAATCTAATTTCTCTCAAAGATAAAAGATCTTATACGTTCGGCTAATTTTAAATTAAACTTGGTTAGCAAACTTATATCTATACCATTTATTTTTCTATCGTATTGTTTCTTGGCTTTTAATATCACAATATCCATCGTTGATTAAATAATCCCTTTCAAATATTTCCCTATGAAACGTATATCAGCTTATTAGTAAGGGATTGATTAAATGAGATTATTAACTAGTAATTATAACTTAAAGCTAAAAAAATACTCGGAAGTATTAAAGTTAATTATTCGAAAATATGCGTTATCAAAATTCTATTGTAGCGTTAAAATACACTCCATATATAGCTATTTAGATTGTTTAGCCATATGGTAATATGATACCAATTTAACAGATTAATCTTTCCTTTAAAATTGATTATCGGTCAAAAATAATAGGTTACTATTAATATTAATTTCTTTGCGAAACCTTTTTACGATCCTTACTCAAATACATACAAAAACTTAGGATTTCAATTGAAATATATTTCTTTAGGACAAGGCCAATAAAAAAGCAACAAGTACCTTTGCAAAAATATAACCTGCAGAATATATTGTATACCTTACAAAAGCGTTTTCTTTAATGTTTTTCATATTAAACGTGTAATTACGTTGAATTCATTTCTTTCTGGTTAATACCAAAATGTACCCAAAGAAAACGCAGGTGGTAAAGCTACGATAAAATCCATGTAAATTGTATATATAGGCTTCTATAGTACGTGTATTAATTACAACTTTCCCATATGCTTTTTACAATTATATTCAATTTAACTTTATGCTAGGAAATTTTGAAAATATATTTCAACCAATTTTCGCTAAAATCGAAAGTAAAGTTTATTTAAAGTAACTATTATACGTTGATGGCTAAAGTAATAGCGTTCATCGTAAACGTCACCAAGAAATTTCTTTATCACGGTATTTGATAACACTAATTGCTTATGGCTAGATGCGTTTCGATTATACAAAAGACAGTTAATAAGACTAAAAGGATACCCGGGTTTTAAAGCTAAGACGGCGTCCTCACTATTAACATTTTTAACTTATTTACTATTAATTTTATTACTGTATTTGCTTGGTAATCGCCTTACAAGCCTAACCTTAATTTATTCGTTATTTGAAATTTGGTCATATGTATTCTAATATTCGTATTATCTGTAAAAGCTGGAGAATTATCGAATATTTAATCGAAAACTGGTCGTTTATCTTTCTTTATTACTATTTTATCGTTTGAAGTAAAAAATCTCGATAAAGTATTTGAAATGAGATTAAGACGACGAAAAAGACAAATAATATCCTATTTATACACATTTCAATCAATAAATATATTAATTGACCTTTTATTAGCGCAAACTATGGATATAGTTTTTAGTAAATTTTAATTTACTACACTTTTATTATATTCATAGTCTATAAAAAAAATACAAGTTACTAATGATACAAATTCGTAAAGGGTTATAAGCCGACATAACATAAGCGATGTTGTATTTAAAACGTCCGTAATATAACATTACTTTAGTATGGTATCGACCGAGAAGGAAATGTCAATTTAATTGTTATAATTAGAATGTATTATTTAGGATTTAAAATATAGCTTTTTCCAATTAAAAATATAAAACCCCAAATTTACGTTTTGAACTACAATTAATTAATCAAAACAAAGACTTCATAAAATAAAGACCGTATAAATAATTTGCCCGCACAAGTATTTTTGAAGCTCGTTAAATAAACGTTGTTATTCCTTTATAGGCTCGATTTTCGTAGTTTACGTATAATATTAGCGTTTTCCTTTATTTATGGTGTCAAATTTGCTTTATTTTCTACCTTATGAAAGTAGGTTGACCTTAAGGTTTTGCAATACATTCGACAATTAAGTAAAATATGGACTCATTACTTGAGGGAAGCCCGTCGCGCCCAAATATGTTACCACGACCTTCAAATTTCTTGAAAACAACAATTTACGAAACTCTTCTATATGTTCCTCTGTTATTAACAAGCTCAAAACGTTAACGTAAAATCCTCAAAGCTTGACTGAATAAAATCCGATATATTTTTCTTTGGCGAAATTAACAATCATTTTAGCGAAAATCAACCGAATATTTTCTTTATATAAGTAAGGTGATTCTCGAGTATATCTAAAATAAGAATAACATCGTCGATAAAATATTTTCAAAAAAATAACGAAATAGCTTAAACATACGATTTATATATTTTTGGACGTAAAAAGACGAATTTTATAAATTTTTCATCCATGGTGGCTAACCACCGTAAATCGGTTTATAAATCGAGGATAAATAAATAGTTGAAAGAGAATTTAGTAATATCAGCTATTGTAATTCACCGCTTTCTACGTAAAGACTCGATAATATGGCTTTGTGATGGCAAAGGGTAACTATCTGGTATACTTCACTTATTGAAAGGTTTGAAATTAATTATGACACGTCCTTTTCAAACGTTATAAATTATACGTCAAATTACTAAGTCTAATAAAGCAAATAGTACAATTTCAACAGAAAATTTCATACGATTTTAATCGTAAAGATAATTAAATTACTAGTTTAAAAGTCATTCGTCGCACTTCAAAATAAGATAGGGAAAATAGTTAAGTTTGGCATATTATTAACCCCTAATCCATAATACATTTATTATTTATTCCTTCGAATCTTTTACTTAATATATATTTCTCGGCATGTAATGGTATTATTTGCTAATTCTTTCAAGTTTAAATACTTGTATTTCGTTAGTCGTGTCAATATAAACACCTTATATATTTTGTAATATTAACATGTATTTTGATATCGTTGTAGTAAATAGGTTTTCTATTACCCGTAGTGGCTTGTTTTTCAAATCGAATTTTATACGATTAATCTTTAAATGTCGATAAAAAGACTTTTTAACTAGGTAAAATGCGTCGTTCATTGACGAGGGGTTGATTTTCGGATTAATAGCCATTTAACTTCATTTTGTAAGTCCAAGTGAAAAAGCCGCTATTTTTATAGTAAGAAAATTCAGCTCGCACTCAGATCCTAAAGTTAACATAGGCGTATTATCGTCTAATACCCTAAACAATTCAAAGTTTACCTGATAACCTCCCAAAGTTACCTCTATAAGTTGCACCATTAATATGGAGATAATAGAGGCGCCATTAGCACAAATCAAATCCTATAACACTTTATTTCAATAGGCTTAAAATAAGCTATATTTTGGTATTGAGTTATAATTCCTAATCTAACCTTTTTGGAAATCTTAACTATTTTATCGGTCGGATTGGGTAATTACATAATATGTGACGAGGTAGAATGAATGATTACGATTAATTCGACTGAATATTAAAAAGTCAATATAAACGAACGACCCTTAGATAGGTTGATATATTCGATTGGTACCCGGATAATTTATCTAGGTTATATTGAAATAGGAAAACGAATTCTTATTTTCCGAACTATATGTTTAGTAGTTATCCCATATATAGTAAATGAGACATAGAATTTACAATGCCGTAATAAGATTACATTTAGCCACATAAAAATATTAGCCTCACGAGGTTTCAACTAACTATTTGTTGGGAGGACGTTATAGTCGAATTAATTCATAACATTGGCTTTTACCGTCTTTTATAATAATCCTAGAAAGCTGTTAATTTAATATCCAACAGCCTAAAAGTTCTATTTAACATTTTTTCTTAGCTAAATGAGGGTTTTATAACGTCTTTAATTGTTTCTCGTTTTTATACTAGTACCTTAAACTTAATCAAGTCCTAAAAATGGGTTTTAAGGAAGCGTAACTTTACGAAATTCTTACCTATACCTGTATCGTGTCATATGGTATTGTTTTCGATTTTATCCATAATATGTTCGCAGCCACATACGAAGATCTACAAGTATTTTTATCCATTTATTGTTAAGGCAGCCTCATTATCAATATTACGAGCCACAATAACTTTCAGCTTTTTAATATTATTAATAATTTCGACTAAAGTAAGTTTATCGGCTTGGCGTAAATACCTACGTATAATACGAATGTAAACGATACCACGAGCCAAATAGCTTTGTAGTTAAGTAAATAACCAATTATGCGAGTTAAAATATTCGTAATAATAGTTGAAAATTCTCTTACTTCGTTTTTATATATTAATTACGTTATTTATGATACCGGTTTCCAAGTATGTAGAGAAAAATCGTTAAAAGGCTTTTAAAGATTTCGAGGCCTAGTTATTGTTGGTATCTAAATATATATTGTAAACGCGACACTTGCGATCATGGAGGCGTTTACGACTATCTCGACGGTGTTTATAAATACCTAGATGGCGGTTACGACTGCCTTGACGTTTAGAATTTCTATCCCGTGGCCGTTTATCTCGTTTTTGCCAACGGAAACGCTAATGAAAACGATTTTTACGACGTTAATAATTTTGCTTACGGCTTTGGTAACTATCGTATAAACGACTGTACCCTCGACCTTAAGCTTCGTAACAGTTATTAGAATAACGTGTTCTTTCGTACCTTTTGTAAGCATTCTCGTGGGTACCGCTAAATTTGTAACGTTTTTTATATCGCCCTTGAAAACAAGCCGATAATAGGGAAACTTACGCTTCGTTACCGTAAGTAATGTAGTTTGATTATTCTTAATATTCTCTATATATTTACTTATATATTGCCCTCGACAAAAAGGAAGTAAGTATTGCTAAGTATTTACATTTAATAAGGACCAAATGTTAATTATAGCTCCTTGTTAATTTTATTTATATCTATCCAAGTTATCAATAGCTTTAGCCTATTGTATCTTTACTTAAATGTATTTTCTTAACCCGTATTCGTCGTTGAACAGGTTACGAAGGCGAAAGGTATACTTCCGATATTTGGTAGTAATTCACCTGACGATTATAGCGAATCTTATTACGAAGGTATCCATAATGTCCGCGAGTCCGCGGAAATATAATTTGAGATGGTTAAATGAAATCATTTTGAAATTTTACTTACAGATAACCTATCTCTAAAGTAAAATTGAACCCATTTTAATTATTTTGCTTCCGGGGTCAAAGTTAATATTGATAAATAAATCCAGCCTTTTTTAAAAAACACCAAATTTCCGTAAAGATAAAGTCTTTACCTACTGTTATAATGCCGAAATCCAAAGGATCAGAATATTTTAGGTTAAAGACCTTTACTTCTTCGCTTTTGAAGCGCTTACATCCTGTCGAGTATTGTAAAAAAAAGGCTGTAAAGCCTCGTGTCGGTTGGCGTTTTTGCGTTTTCGCAGCTCGTGTTCGTGTTTTCGGAGGCTTTCGGGCTTGCGGCGGTCGGGCTGACTGTAGTCAAGCTCGCGGTGATCGGGTTGGCGGCGTTCGAATTTCTCGCGGTTTTATCGGTATTTTTCACAAGGACGATCATTATCCTCCTGAATATAATAGTTATCCTTTCAACGTGTAGATTAAGGCGTTAGGCAAAAAGATTATGGGGAATCTTACCGCATAACAGTCAGGGCAGTTGTAACTCCTCTAACTATTCCTACTTCCACATAATTCTCCACTTGGTTTCCCACTTCACAAATGTTGCCATCCATACCATCGAAACGTTTATTTACGGCCGTAAAAAGCTGGTTCATTTGCCCATTAATGGCTTCGCAAAGTTAAGCTACGATGGGCTCGCTACTACCGTTTCTACTGCCGCTGCTACCGCTGCCTAATGAGGCAGTATTTCCAGACATCGTATATATTGGCGAGTAAAAGCGAATTAAGGCTGTTAATGAAAAGGGAAGTAGAATCTGAGATAGCTATTGCGCTAAACTGGTAAGTAAGGCTTGCTGACCTCGAGTTCGTCGCAACAGCATATAAGGAAATGACTGGTCTGCTAAGAACGCTTATAACTGTCTACCCGTCATAAAACCTAATGGAAAAATAGGCAAACAGATAAAGGAAAGGGTTTAAAGTCCTATGGCTTAGGGAATTGATAATGTTTTTTTTTTAGTCTTGCGTTTTACAAACTATTGCGGCAACAAAACCTGGTGGCAATTAAAGCCCAATGGTAATCAAACCTGGTTTAACTTAATAAATTGTGTTTACAGCTACCATTTGTTAATTCTTGCTAGTAGTGGTGTGATTTGTAGTGTATTGAAAGATGAAGAAGTCTAAATTTAGGTACTGCTGCAGACTTTGCAGCAAGTAGGTACGTATCTACAACAATAGACAACAAAGAAGGCAGGTGAGTTTTGGTATCCCACCCAAGTCCAACAGACCCGCATTACGCCTTTCCTATTAACCTTGTTAATTATAAACGGTTACTTAATCTTTAGGTAGGGTATTTTAACGGAATCTCAAAATTAGGATTTAATTAACAACTTATCATATACCATTCTATTATTAGTGAGTGCTCAATACAACCATAATTTCTGATCAAAATCAATCATTCAATATAAATAAAGAATTATAACATGTATCCAAAAAGGGTGTTACTTTATCTTGGTCGCTTATAACTACCAAATGAACAGCTATTAAGGACGAAAATTATACAACAAACCTACGATGCGCCTATTATAGGACATCCAAACAAACACGTTTTATTTCGGGTCTTTCAACAGGATTATCATTAGGAAAAAATAATAGTTGATAATCGGTAATTATATCGAACATATATATAATATAACTATATGAAACCGTACTGTACCTTATGACAAAGACTCTTTTAACTGTTCTCCATCCCGAAGAGTTACTTATTTTATATTTCAGTCAACTGTAAAAGAGAATTACCTACTAATAATAACAACCCTCGGGATATATTAACTATTATTAATCAACTCTTTAAACTCCTTGAATTGAGACTAATATAATTTATAACCGTCAAGTTATATACGAAATACTATCCAATATATAATAACGATTTTATATTTTTTGACATGTTTCATGAATAATTTCTACTCCAATTGAATAGATCACTTTTAAACAATTTTAAACATTTCTAAATACATTTTATGCACAGTATACCATCCTCAACTTCTTGTCGATACAAAATTAATAAATTCAAAGATTGGAAAGTATTCACCAAGCATTGTGCCTCGGCGAAATTTAAATAAAGATTATATTGACCGATATATTATTTGTAATAAATAATCGCAAATCGATGATTATTTGGTTTAATACCAACAAATTACTTAACTGGTACGAAACATGTCTTATTTTCAAAGTAAAGAAGTATATGAAATTTATAATCAATCCGGTTAAGCACACCGCTCTGCTTTTAGCTCACTTATATAAAGGTATTAAGTTTACTTTAAAGA
The DNA here is from genome assembly GCA_038502455.1 of Anisogramma anomala. Classification (NCBI taxonomy): domain Eukaryota; kingdom Fungi; phylum Ascomycota; class Sordariomycetes; order Diaporthales; family Gnomoniaceae; genus Anisogramma; species Anisogramma anomala. The sequence goes on from JASMMZ010000009.1 coordinate 2,510,788, forward strand.
TTGAAGCATACGTTTAATATTGAATGGTAAAATCAGTACACCGTCAGCGATACTGGGTGGAACAATATTGAAAAGGTAATTGGATGTGATTTAACTTACATGAAATGAACTCAAATAGCCTTGAAAGGAACTTCGACTAACTTTATAATCAAAATTATATAATACGTGTCCCAAAACCGTGAAATATAGTTTTCAACATTTCGAAAAACATTTTATGTTTAATGTAAATTTATTCAAACGAGCGATAACAAACGATCCTACTTTGAAATCATTATTTGAAACCAGTTTGAACACAATTTTAATTATCAACAACGTTGAAAAGTATTATATTAAACATTATAATTTGAATATTTCAATCGTAGGGACAGAAAGGGGAAACGGTATTTATATGTAAATTGAATTGAAACGATATCACAAGCTGCGAGAAAAGTTGTTCTAAAAATACAAATATATTACGGTTGTAAATTACTTCGAAGCCAAATAAAACAATGCGCGATTTTATAATGATCTAATTTTTGAACGTCGATACCACATACGGTTTATGGGATTTACACTAGTATCATCGTTTCTTTTTTATCGAAATTAAATCCAAAATAAAAGGGATGGGAAATTTCTGTTATTTCTTTCCATTATATTATTTTAACTTTCGACAGGTAAGTCCAGATATATTATATTCGGATTTTTCGGATAGTTATCCGATGGTAAATCCACTTTGACAATATTTAAAACTATAAAACATTAATATCCTTTTTCTATTCTGTAAAACGAGAGAGTTAGAAATATTAAGGACTTTATTAGCCTTTATCCTAAGCATTGGGTAGTATAAAGTGATGGGGCGACGCAAGGCAATTTTAAAAGGGCGCTCTTTTAGGCGAGTTACAAAAGACCGAAATATATCTATCTACGCCTACACCATGCGTTTAACTTTAACACGATCATTAATACGCTCGCAATAGAACCAAACGGCCCGCGTTTATATTAAGTTAGTAAATAGTACCCAAGAAAACATCACTGATTCTTACGATTAAGTTTTATATATTGTTCGCCACAATTTATAAGACAAAGCTTATATTATTTAAAATATAAAGGCTTGTGACTGTAATATTGCTTTGGATGCCTTAGGAGTCGTTATAATTAGGGTCGCTACGGGAATTAATAACGATAAAAACGAATACATTTCGCATGAAAACCCGATTATTAAATAGGATATAAAAGCGGTCGGCTAGGGAAAAAGATGTTGGGATGGTCAAGAAGGAAGATGTTAGTAGGCCTTTATCGTTGCAACGTAGTCGATTAGAATCACTGTGGTCGAAGGAACTGGTGCTGCATTGAAATTGGTTGTGATACATAGTTAGTTCTAAGTTCGGCAGACCACTAGCCGGTCTGCATGCTAATTTGTATTGCCAAATGCTTTGGCATATACCCCACTTTGAAGTAGGCACCTACTGTACTGCACTTTCAGTCATACCCACAAACTGCAGTTAATTTGCAGTCAGTACAATGAACTAATTGTAAGTATAATTGACTTGAATATACTGAATTAAACTGTTATTCCAATACTAGCGGCTTTTTGTTGTATTCCTGCACGTTAACGTGGCCGGTCACCAATTAGTGGCAATCTTTAAAGTCCCTCCTCGATTAAAAAGCCAAACACTTGTTAATTTCAATCAATTTGTACTGAAATCAACATTAATGACGGCCCTTCATTCCACATCTCCGAGGCCTCCGTTCTTTAACTCTCGTGTACAGGTCTTTTGCTACATGCCTACGCGTATCACTCATTCCACCACTTGCGTACATTTTGCTAGTAGTTCAACCTACTACCATTAACATCTTTGCTATCTTTGCTATTAATAGCATTAAATTGGAAGTTTTCGAGTTTTCCAAGGAATTGTTTTTCCTCTATGTTACGTGCCGGGCTATATACGTAACCCTCGATTCGTATAGTTAGTGTATTTCTGTCTATTAACCGTTCCAGGGCTCTATTAGGCGTTGCCTTGGTTACAACTTCTTTGTAGTTATCTTTGTCGTTAATCTACAAGAACTTATCGATTTCCGGGTTTCGCATACTTTTTTAAAGGTATTACGTCCAGTATCAAACGTTTTTTTTAGTAATACCCAGATTTAATAGGCACTCGTAAAGGCTTCGGGAGTTTATACAAACTACTACAGATATCGGAGGCAGTCTCAGCTATTGAGTGATAATCCTTAACGTGTTATTAGTTACTATTCCAATATTAAAGCCTATTATTATACAGTATACTTTCGATGTCAATATACTCTGTATTACACCTTTAAACTTAACGGATATCCAGTATATGAGGTTTCTCATAATCGTAAATTGCCTTTCAAATATCTTTTTTTTTTTTTACGATAATTATTAGGAATCCGATTTGAAAGGTGAGGTCGTTATTGTTGGTAAATAACATATCCGTAAAGATTATTAACTTCTCTATCATTAGGTTTACCGAAACCATATTAAAACCTTTTAAAGTTGTTCAATTAATATTAAATATTTTTATTTAACCTATTAAAGTATTCTTTTCGTGGTTCCTGTGACTATATCGTAATGGATAGGTTATATGATACCTCTGGTTAATATAACGTCGTAATGTAAGCTGTATGAGCCCTTTATTCCAGATATCGCTATTATTTTACCTTGTTGGTTATATTAATAGTCGTTAGATTCCTAGTTTATCCTTTTTAACGTAGGCTAAAATACCTGCCGTTGGTATTTTCAGTCTTAATACCATAGATACGAATTGACGATCCATTAAAAATTAGTTGTATGCCCTTAGCAAACATCTTAATCGGTTTATACTTTTTAAGGCCGGAATTTTCGATAGTATGCTATTCCGCTACTAGAAACCTAGTGTTTATGAGTTAAAATATAATGTTAATTTGTATATTTACGATACCAAAGATTTTACCCAACGTAATTGATAGATATATATCGAATATTAGGGTTTTTATACCGAGCTTATTTTTAAAGTGTGTCTAATAGGTTAAAAAAATACACATTTATTTCGGCCAATCGTTATATAGGTTCAATGTTATGTATTACCTTGCCGGTCGGAAACTTATCCCTCAATTTCTTCGGCATTTTGAATAGTATAATTTGCTGAAAATCGGTGGAAAATTATGTATACGCTTACTGTTGGTAGGCCTTAGACGTTGCAACGTTGTCGATTCGATTGGTCGAAGTAACAGTAGTATTGCGTGGTCAGATGGTGGATGTATTGTTCTAGGTTTGGCAGACCGCTAGCTGGTGTGCACTGTAATTTTTATGGCTAATTGCTTAGCCCATGGCCTAAAGTGAAGTGCAGCGTACTACACTCGACTTATACCCAATGCGGTAAGTCTGCACAAAGCAATACACTTTCAATACAGTTAACTTTACTGTAAGCAAAGTTAACCTACTGTACTATATGCAATACTATTCTAATACTGGCGGCTTTTTAATTTTACGCGCACACCAATGTGGCTAACCAATCTTTTCCGGTTAATACTAAATAGCGACCTCGTACCTCCTGTCAATTCTAATTAACTTCCATACTGTATTGCATTGAATTGTATGCAAATTAACTCCATTTAAACTCAATTGCTCCAGCGCGCCGAAATCAGAGTTTATTAACTCCCACAAAAAGTTCTTCCGTTACAACCCTTCATAAGCCTTCATTTTAACTATGCCACTTAAAAAAATCACTATCATTAATCCCCTGACAATTTTCTAATCTGCCAACACATCCCTACCCATCTTCACGTGATTTAGGCTTTCCGGGCAGCCTATTAACGTAGCCCTCAATACCTATATTCAGCCTATTACTATCTACAAACCTTTCCAGAGACTTTTTTAGTACAGCTTTCGTTATTGCATTTATGGGGTTATCTTTGCCATCGATCCACTGGAACTCCTAGATTTCCCTCCCTTCGTAGGCTTTATGAAGTGCCATTACGTCAATGATTAGGCGCTTTTCGCTTGTGGTTCCGAAATTTAAAAGGTATTAGAAAAGTCATTTTAAATCGGTACAAATTACTACCGGAATAAGAGGAATCCGTAACTGCCTAGTGATAAGGTTAAGGGTCTCCCACAATATCATATCTACGTTAAAGTACGCTATTATATTATAAACCTCCGATACGAATACGCTTCGTGTAATCCTTTTTCATTTAACGAAAGACTAATAGATTAGATTACCGATAATATTAAACTGATTTTTTCGCCTATCTTCGTTAACTAAGGTTATTAGAAATCCTATCTGTAAAAAAAAGTCGGTGTTATTTACAAAAGACCTATCCGTAAAGATTATTAATTTGGCTTTTAAATGGTCGATTAATATTATATTAATCCCGCTGTCAAAATTTTGTATTTATCACTTAAGCCTTTTATACAGCCGATTAAAGTCTTTATCCATTAGTATTTGCATTTATGCTGTAATAAATGAAGCGTAAAGGACATTCGGTTAGCATAAGGTAGTAATATAACTAATCCGAGTACGTTATTCCAAATACCGTCAAGCTCTAGTTTCGTTTGTCTTATTAATTATAGTCAAAATAACGCCCTAATCCTTTTAATGAAAACTAAAGCCGGTATTAACACTAAGTATACGGATTAACGATCTATTAAAGTCAAGTTAATTGTTTTCCGTTTGCATCGTTACTTGCTTACAATTCTAAGACTTAAATTTCTTAATCATTTACTATTCCAACACCACAAAACTAGTCATTCCGACGAAGAAGGTATCGTTAATTTATGTACCTATTATACTGAAGTCTTCTTCTTACGTTATTGATTAATACGGATCGTATATTGAAACCCTTATTTCCAGCCTGGATTCAAAGTACGACTGGTAAGTTAAAAACCGATTAACACTTGCTTTAACCAATTTATACAGTGGTTTAACACACTATATTACCGTTTATAAGGGGTAAATAGCACATAGCTCAAATAGTAATTTCAATAGTATAATCGTTTACAAATATGTTACTAACTACGTATTGGCTGACATAATATCATGGTTATTGAATGTAAACTTATCTTTAAGTCTGATTAACAAACTTATGATTAAAGAAATTACTAAGCGTTAACTAATATTTTAAATTGTTAGCGACTACGTAAGGATCAATTCTTCACCTTTATCGCCATGTCCTTAAACGATCAGTTTTGATTTGTCGTATGGCCACTCCGTAGTCTTACCCTTAACCTCGTAAATAATCCTCGACTTAAAAATCGTAACTTTTGGGTTTTAAAGGTTAAATTCGGGTTTCGGTACGAATTATACAACTCTTCGAATTAGTAAGCCATTAATATCGACCCTATGACTTTCCTTAAAGGGCCTGCCAGAAGTTTTAATAATCCCTTATATTCGAAGCTTTAGTACCAAGTTTTCGATATCCTTTCCTTTCCTGCTTACCTAAGAAGTATTGTAGATACGGCCCGGTGTGTATTCCTCCTCTTCAATGTTTTTCTTCTTCGGGGGTCGCCCGCGCTAGCAGCGTTTTATCGGTTTATTAATAACGAGTAAAGAAAATTCGTATTAACTCGGTTGTTTAGCTTAAAAAGCTTAAAGGCCTTTATTTTTGGTACCCTTAATATAAGTCTTTATCTGGATAATTCGAAAGTATATAAGACCGTTAGCAATTTTAACAACTACCTAAGAGTTTACGATACTTAATATCTTATATAGCCCTCACATTTACCCATCTCCCGCCACACGATGAGCTCACTTTGTAACGGCAAAGTAATCACGTCTATTATTAATGGACCATTTCAAATATTAAAGGCTTTATTAACCTGGCGACGTGCCGATTCTCTTCGCAGTTTCCTTAATACCTTACTGTAAGCCGCAATACGTTTTTAAGTACTTACCAAAAGTGGAGATTCATTCGTCAGGTGTAGGTACGCTCCAAAAACTAGGAGCGTTGGCACTAAGCCATCAAGGCCCACGATATCGTTAAAGCTCTTTAATTCTATCTATAAACGTGCTTCCGAATCCGTAAAACTTTTAATCTCCAACGTAAAGATATTATACGCTCGGTGAAGTAGGGCATATATCCTTATAACCTTCCCAATACTTTAGTAAGCTTTTATAGGTACCTATTTGTACTAAATACCTATTATCTTAATATCCTTTTAAAATTTTGTCTTCGTAAAGTTGGTACTAATATCGTAAACGAAGACGTTAAGTAAACCTAGGTACGTGTTAATCCACAGTATCCTTAACGTTTCCCATGTATCCTTTACCAAAAAGGGACTTTAAAAAATTAGCTTTATAAAAAGAGGTTATAGAGTCAACAACGTAAAAAACATGTTCGTTTTCTAAGTAAAATATATTAATAAAAATATTGTAGTTAAAGTTCTTATCATCTTTTAATATAAATCTGAATTTATGGGGTGTTTCGGCGTACGTTTAACAGTGGAAACACAGCCTTCCAATAGCTTTTAGGGAAAATTATTCCACATCTTTATACCTTACAAACTTCAGGACTATATATGTCTTATTAATAGCTAGGTGATTAAAACGCCGGTATAGTTAACGTATTTCCGGCTTCGTCAAATTTAACGCCGCTACTTCTGAAACTTAAAGATAAAACCATAGGTACCTTTACTTAAAGGCGAGTAAAAACCTCTAGCAGTTTTTAACTAACTCGTTCACATTAAAGTCAACGTAAACGCTGAAGGTTTTCGTATTATTTAAACAAAGTAGGAAAGGAGTAAGGGATTTAAGTATGTGGAACATAATTTCTCCTATAACAATTTAAACTACCGTTATCTCTAGTGACGATAGTTATTCGCCTAAGCTATAGACAACTTTAGTCTTACTCGTATCGTAACGATCAATCGTATTAGCTGTAATGCTTTCCCTTCGCATTGCTACGTACTACGAATAGCCTCCTATTAAGTACCTTACTGCCCCTATATCTATCATAATACTCCAAAACGTGTGGTGCATTTAATGATCGCGAAAGTTAAAGGTATATAAGGAATTAAGGGCTTAGTTAAAGCGAAAATAAGGGTTTTCACCCCCCAAATGGTATAAAAAGGCGTGGTCGGCTAATCACTAAGCCGCTGTACCAGAAGTAGTGTTTTCGTGCCACTTAATTTTCTTAAAAGTGTTAGTACAGTTAATTAACTTATCGCTTTTAACGTCTACGATTTAATCTAAGTAGTCCTGTTCCTAAATGGTAAGGTATTAGGCGTGGTATACTGCTTTCCTATTATTACGCTCGAGGAGGGGATACCTAGTTAACCAGTAGTCAGACTTATTAGAAATCCAACATCCTTTACTACTATTACAACGATAATACTGGCGGTTAACAGGTTCGCCTAAATCCTAGCCTTATTAACGCCAACGTGAGTATTACCTCCAATCTAGGGCCGAAGTCGATAAGCCAAACTTTAGGCGTTATAGGCGCCCGTAGCCGTACTTTCAATCGACGTAGTTAACTACCATAAGGTCTTCTTCCTTCACGTCAAGGAAGTTGCCAGCTTAAGGGAATATACTAAGCGAATTTAGTATACGTGCTATCACTATGGCAAACGAGAAGCGTAACTATCTAAAAAAACATTTGCAAATGGCATCTGGACATTATAGGGCATATTCGAACTCGCTAACGCTAGTAACTACTACACGTACCTACTCGCAAAGTATAGCTTCGCCAACGTACGTTTTCCCTATTGCTTTCTAACAAAGCATTAACTTATTAAACATTTAATTAAACACATCCATTGGTATTTCCTCCTCTTTCTTCTTCGTTTTTATTATAGTTCATCTCGTAGTAGTCCAGTTTATATAGTATTACACCAAGTGAACGTTGTGCTCGAAATAGCCTTTTATGCTATCGTAAATTTCGTGAAACTTAGTTACTTAAGTCAAAAAGGTCAGGTAATAGTCTTTGGCATACCTTATAAGAAATCCGGGAAAAAGTAAGTAAAAACCAAAAGGGGGAACCTCTATTCACTTAAAAATATTTAAAAAGGGCATTATCTTAGTGTTGAAAAAATCATAAGGCTTCCCATTATACTTCTCTATGTGATTTCAAATCTTGTCAAAGTCCGTTATAAGCTTATAATTAATGTTAACCATTCTAACAGGTATTGGAAAAAGGTCATGATAATCGTCCTAATCGTAAAAAGTGTTTCCTAGCGGTTTAATCCTTAAAGCCCCCGAGGTACGGTATTAGGGGTAATTGCCAGTTACCTAACCCAAGGGGTAAATTCCTATATTGGAGCCTGTAATAGGCTCTCGCGTGTAAATGAATATGAATAAGAAAGGTTTGTAAAGGGTTTGACGATTAAATTACTGTTAAAAGATAGGTATTTAAAGGTTTTAAAAAGCCTGGCGATTTTGCTTAACTCATTGGTATAAAGCACCGATATTAATATCTCTAGCCGCGTTTACAGCTCTTAATTTACGTTCCCTACCGCCACTAAGAGCGTATTTCGAATTGTTACGTAAAGGTGCTTGGTTGCCAAGCAAATCAACGGGCTCGTCCCCCATGCGTAAAAAGGCTTAACTTGGTTAAGGATAAAGGAGAAGTCCCCTAAATCGCGTATAAGGTAGGTAAAAATTTTCAACAGCTTTTCACTTAGGCTGTGTATTACAAAGGCATTCTTTAAGCTAGGCTAAGTCGAAAAGGGCTTGTGCTAACATTATAACGCCTTATACTTAGATAAAAATCTCTCGTTCCTCCAATTCATACCTAAGTCTTAACTTAATCTCTTTTTAAATTATTTTTCACATATCAATTATCCATTCGTTAAAAAACTCGCTATATCTGCTAAAAGTACGTTCATGGTCGTAGCTGGTATTATACTTAACGACAAAGTATTTGACGAGGTTGGTAAGGTGTTTTTCTGCTGATTTTTTGTCAACATTGAGCGCCCAGAGGTCGTCGTCGTAAAACTGGGTGAAAACATATTCGAGAATCTTAATTGTTTCTTTCTGGGTAGGGTTGGAAATTACTTCAAAGTGGGCGTTAGTGGCAGACATCTTAACAGGCGTGTAAGGCGAGGAACTTGATAATCTTAGGTATATAGTTTTGGTATTTTGGCGTAAAGCTCTATGAATACTTGACGACTTAGCCAGAGATCGCGTAACGTGGCTTGCTTAGCGCGGCTTGGTGTTTTTGCTCATAACAGCGAACTTAAGGATCGGCGTAACGAAGAGAGTGAAAAATAGTAAATTATAAGCGGAAATTTAATGTGAAGGGTAAAGTCATAAGTTGTTTTTTAGTGGTAAAGGGCAAAAATTAAAAGTTGTAATTATTTGGCGTAGGAACTTAGTCGTTTTTTATGAAATAGTAACACCCGCAGGAGTACTAACTTATTTTTTTTCCAACTTGTCGTTTAAGACTTTTGGCGGTCAATCTCAACACTCTTTAAAAAGAATCTATAAAGATTCCTTGGTGTTTTACAATAGCGATACTGTTGCTTACTTCCAGATTGCCGTTAAGGACTGAAGTAACCCAAAAAATCTTCTTTGTTTTCCTGCCGTTAAGGACTAAAGCAATACTAATAAAGGCCCTTCGCAAAAATCTTTCCTTTACCCTAACAGCTGTAGACACAAATCGTAAAAATAGAAAAGTAGCTTCTTCTTTTAATTAATTTATCTATACTTAACCTAATAGGCAGGCAAACACCAATTAGTGTTAGTAGGCCTTAAACTTTGCAACGTTATCGATTATATTAGTCGAAGTAACAATAGTATTGCATAGTCAGATGGTGGATGTATTGTTCTAGGTTTGGCAGACCATTAGCTGGTCTGCACTGTAATTTGTATGGCCAATTTCTTGGCCTGTGCCCTAGAGTGAATTTCAGCGTACTGCACTCGACTTATACCCAATGCGGTAAGTTTGCACAAAGCAATACACTTGCAGTACGGTAAACTTTACTGTAAATAAGTTGACCTACTGTACTGCATACAATACTATTCTAACACTTAAGTTATATTCGAGATATCAATTGTGAAATTACCGCTTACTCTAATCGTTAAATTGATAGTTATAACGACAATTAAAAGTCGATCAAGTTTCTGAATAATGAGCGGTTAAATAAAGATTTAGGTTCTACCTTCATTACTATATGTTCAAGAAATCAACCCTAACTTTTTGTACCAACAGTTCTTGTTTTTGCATTTAACCTCGTAAATCATCTCAGACTCAAAAATATTAACGTTGTAGCCTTTTAATTATGTTAACGACACGAATTAAATTACCTCTTATATAAAAAGCCGTTAATTTCCATCTGGTTGCTGTCTTTGAAAGGTTTGCCCAGTATATTAATAATACCTTTAACACGTAACCTAAGGGTAAATTCTCTCTTAGACTTGTCTTTCTAAGATACTCAATCCATTATATATGCCATTCCAGGTTTCTAGATTTGTTACCATTATACTTTTTAGTATTTATCTTCCTTTCTGGTAGTTTTCTACGCCATCGACGTTTCATTTTCTTGTTAACAATCGGCTCGGAAGTATTTCATTAGCTGATTCTCTCGGCTTCGGGGTTATCTTTATATATATTTTTATCGAACTTAAAGCGTCTTTTATATGTTTTAACCCATATAGTCCGGGAAAAAATAAGGCTGCTAACGGTTTTACCCACTACGTTTAGATTGACGATATTTAATATTTTATAAGGTTTATTCTATTCACCTGGCTTTTATTACGTAAGGACTTTACTCTAAAGGGTTAGGGATAGTATATCTGTTATCGATAATTCATTCCTAGTATTAAGGGTATCATTGATCTATCAGCATGCTAATTCCTTCCTTAGCTCCTTTAAGCCTTTACTGTATGCTACAATATATTTCTCGGTATTAGGATATGGTGTCGATTTAGTCGTTATGTATGGATAGGCTGTAAATATCAGTAAAGTTATTACAAATCTATTAGTGCTAATGATATTATTAAGGCCCTTTAACGCCATTTAAAGCCGTGTTTTTTAACTTGTAAAGCTTTTAATTTCTAGGGTAGAGATATTATAAGCCTTTCGTAAAAAAAAAGTAAGTCGTTTCAACCTTATTAATATCTTAGAGGGCTATGAGAGTGAATTATTTATACATAATCCCTATGAATTTAGTATTACTTTAAAACTTTATCGTAGTAAAGGTGATACCAGCGTTATGAACTGGTACATCTAGTGGGTACAGAAACTTTTTAATCCATAAAATACGTAGTATCTTTTATATTTCTTTCGCCGTAATGGTTTTATGAAACATAGTATCGTAATAATCTGTGGCGGATTTAATAACTTGAAATAATAGCTTGTCGTCTTGGTAAAATACGTTTACAAAAAACTTAGGGCTAAATTTTTAATTTTCCTTCAGCTGAAATTTAATTGTTCACAAGGTTTAAGAATGTATTTGATATTAATGTAAAGCCGTTTAACTTCCTTTAAAGCTGATAAGTTTATATTTTCAGAACCAGACGCCTTTGAAACCTTATTAAACCTTTAAGTCTCCGGGTAGTTGAATATATAATGTAATTAATAATGTTTCGACTTCTTTAGATTTAATACCACTGTCTTTAGCTTTTAAATATAAAACCAGAGATACCCTTATTCAAAAGGATATAAAAATCTTTCATTATCTTCGGCCTGAAATAGTTTATTAGTCTAAACGTTAACGTTAACGCTAAGGTTTTTATATCTTTAAAACGAAGAAGAAATAGGGTAAAAGATTTTAAAATGTGGAAACCAATAGGTCTAACGACGGTAGTAATAGTTGTTAATTATAATAAAGAAAGCTTTTTTCCAAGGCTAAATCCAACTTTGGTATTATCAGCATCCGTGTAGTCAAATTGTATAATAATATCAGTATCCCTTCGTAATGCGACATATTACAAATAGGCTTTTATTAAGTACCATACTACCCTTGTGTTCGGCATAATACCTTAAAATACCTGCTTCGCATAACGGTTTTGAATGTTATAGAGGTATATAGAGTTAGGGTCTTGATTGTTATACTAGATATAGGGGTCTTTACCTATTAGACGGTATAAAAATAAGTAGTTAATGAGTTATTACGTTATTTTTGGATTGGTACCAGTATTACCGTGTTGACCGATAGCCTTAGCTTTATTTTCCTCAGTTTTAACATTTATACCTTCAATTCTTAAGATATTTACCGTAATTGTAAGAAAAAGTAGGAAGTAATTACATATAATACTTTACCTATTTAGCTTCGTGCTTAGCAGTCATATAACGTATTAACCAATTACTCTATTTACCGTAAATTCAATGTCTTGTAACATTTGAGGTAAATCTATTTAGCTGGCTTGAATATTTTCCTGATTACGTAATATATTGGCTACAGCTCCAGTTCCAGGATTTCTGTTAATTATATTGGTTAAGTCTACGGTATTTATAGTCGATATAGTTTGTATGGAGGAAACTATTTTTATCGTCGCTTAAATCTAAATCTTAAGGTTATATACTAGTCGATTATGGGATCTAAGTCGGTACGGTTATAAACGAGGGACATAATTGACCGAAAAAAAAACTTTACAAGTAGCGTTAGGGTACTGTAAGGCGAATTCGAACTTCTCATAGCTCATAACAACTTGTCGAATCTACTGACGTAATATATCCTCGCTAGCTTTTACATTCATATTACTTTTTAACAAAGCATTAACCAATTAATTATTTAATTCAGAAGATTTTTCAAATTTTCTGACTTTGTTTTATAATATAATATGTAAGATTACTTAATAATATTCCAATTTGTATAGTATTGGATATAGTTAATATCGTATTTAAAGTTATCTTTAAAATTATCGTAAATCTCTTGAAAGAGAAAGCAATTCGTTAACTACCCAAGGTAATAGTCTTTGGCTTGACCGGTAAGGGTATTGGGAAATAGCGAGTGAAAGCCTAGCAGCTTAACCCTTATTTGGCAGCAAATATTAAAGAAAGGGCGTATCTTAAAGTCGAGGAGTTTATACAGCTTACTGTTATACTTCTCTTTTTCTCCCCAGATTTTAACGAATCTAATGATTGCCAAGTAATCCGTATCTACTATAGGGACATATCGAGGGGGAATGGTAGTATACTAGACGTAAAAACCCTCTAAATCCCTCGACTAGTACTGCGAAAGGTGTTAGTATTAGTAGGCAGGATATTTACCTTTAGCTAAGTTTAAAGGTGAAAATCTAGTGGTCGTGCTTATAATAGGCTCGTACTTAAAGCCTCTCTTTCCTTAATGTGGCTATTAAAACTAGACGTGTGAAGTGGCCTGGGGGAAAACAACTTATGGGTTTCCGCGGGGAATTTAATAATACTTCTCTTATTGTTAAATGGTTGGTTTTGTTTCTTGCTAAATTAACTGGTAAACTTGAGGGCTTATGGCGTATATGTTGGTTAATTACTTACAACTAGAAGTACTGAACCGATAATTTTGAGTAAGAGGGTCTAAGAAATTCATCTGGGTTTGGGTAAGACCTTGCGAACGTATGTGAGGGCGTTAAGGAACTCCGTCTCTAACGATACATTTATTTGTAGCCTCAAGCCATTATTGTCTTTTGTCTGTGACGTATTCCTAGAGTACGTTTTCTTGATCACCCTCTTTCCATTTCTTGATAGGGAATTTAACACACCAGTTTAAAAGCTTAGTTTTTAGCCTTATTTTAACATGCTTGTTTTCCATCGTCTACATGTTAAATATCTATTTTCTGAAGCATTTCTCGAATTAATGAAATTATTTTCAGCCAGAAACGATTCTGGTGGAGTTTAATTCAAGAATGTAAAAGCCGATTGCGTTAATAAGGAACTTAATTGAAAAGTCTTCGTTAGGATCTGTAAACCAGAGGTTTTTGTTGTAGTGATTGACAAATATAATACCAAGGATTTTAATTACCTTCTTTTGGTCGAGATCGTTGATGGTGTTAATTCTAACTTGTTTGAAAGCCATAGTAACAGATATTGAGAGGTATAGAGGGGAAAAGAATGGTGCAAAGTAAAGTTAGGCCGTAGGTTTTCCGTTGAAGTTAATATTTGTTAAAGGTCGTAGAACTTATTCGTTTTTGTTTTGAAGTTAGTAGTAATATTAGCCGTAATAGTATTGACTTAGACGTTTGCCAATTTAACAACTTTAAAACTCTTAGTCAATTAATCTTAACGCTTCTAGGACTGGTTAAATAAGAATTTCTTAGTGTTTTTAATATCTATACCGACGCTTCTTCCTGAATTTCCGTAATAGCTGAAAAAAATTAGACTCCTTTCCTAGGTACTATGGTGACATCTGACACATTACTATAAAGGCACTTCTTAAAAACCTTTCCTCTACCCTTAGCCGTCGTTTAACGTAAAGTGTAACCGGAAATTAGATTTTTCTTTTATCTAGCTTATCTGTTCTTAACCTAATTAGCACTGATTAGTATTGGTAGGCCTTTATAGTTGCAACGTAGTCGATTTGAATCAATGTTGTCGAATTAAATAGTGCTGTATTAAAATTTCTTGTGATACGTAGTGATTTCTAAGTTCGGCCGACCGCTACCCAGTCTGCACGATAATTTGTATGGCTAAATACTTTAGCCTGTACCCCACTTTTAAATGGGAACTTACTGCACTGCACTTGCAGTCAATCTCAAAAACTGCAGTTAATTTGCAGTCAGTACAATCAACTAACTGTAAGTATAGTCGACTTTACTGTACTGTATTTGACAGTTATTCCAACAGAATGCGTATTAAAGAGAACAGGTCGGAGATGTATTGAACATGATGTCGTCTTTTGGATGTCTATTATAATAGGTACCCTTTAAGCCTAGAAGATATGTCGAAAGCAAGTGAATTCATTAACTAGGTTAATAAAGGAGATGGAAAAGATAAGATAAAGTTCCGGGATATTGCTATTACGTTTACGAAAAGAGGAAAGGATATGAACATCGTTCTAAATATAGATAACAAACTAACGTAATAAATTGCATAAAACTCGGAACACCGTTTGTAAATACGTTTTTCAACCGTATTAAAAAATGGTCAATAAATATTCATATATTATTGAAACCCAGTGAATTGAAAAGGGTACTTTCAACTCGTATCATTGTAAGTTTTCCGATGTAAACAACAATTTTTCGAACGGTAAATTTATACGCATTTTAATGGCACGTCAAAATTTTATAAACGGTTAATACAAGAAAAATAAATATCCTATACTTTAAGGGAGTGGATTTTTTTCTTGTCGTTACTATCGCCGGAAACCAAAAGATTATCTATAACACGCAGATCTATATATATCAATGAATGGAAAAGGGTTTAAAAAGAGATAGGCAACCTACTTTATGAAAAGGTTGTTCATCCCTATTAATCATCCCAACAATGGCGTAAGCTACTCCAACTCTTTTAAAAATATCGAACGAATTGAGTTCAATTATAAATAAAATTGTTAATAAAAAACATTGATAAGGACTAGGTTGCTAATAAAGAGCGGAAACGTAATGAAACTAAAAATTAACGAATTGCGGAAGGGGAAAAAAAGAAATAGTGGTAAATTATGAATTACTTTCAGGTTTTTTATAAATATGGGTGGTTAGATGTAGCTATGCGTATAACTGGTGTATATCGTTTTACGACTCGCACCCGATTCACACCCGACTTAAACATGATCTGTACCTAACTCTATATCGACTTTTTTTATTACAAATAAGGTGAATATTATAAGCTCAAACTATTAGCCATTTAGTTTATAGGTTATATGACTATATACATAATAGAGAATATACATACAGTACCTAACCCTGGTGCGGTCAGGACGCGGATCGCAAGCGTTACGTAAAAAGGCACGTAACGAACCGTACACATAAGTCCTGCGTTGAGAACAGCTGCATACTTCTCTAGTCTTCCATACTACCTCCATTATTAACACTATTTTGCACCTACTTGGTTTACCATCGTAGGTGAAACTATAATACTGACATTAACGCCTTAAAATATTAAATATGCTAACTGTAAATACATATGAGGCGACTAAACGTTACTAAGCGCCAAAAAAAAGGGGTTTATACAATTACTTATATAATTAAAAGGAAAGTATTTACCGTATACTAAATACTATTTACAGGTTACGCGGATAACGGAGTTCATATTGTTAACGTATAAAAATTGTAATAAGGTAAGAAAAATAATATTTGAGGCTCGATATAACGATATTTAGTCTACGAACTTTTTTTACCCGTTCGAAATTAGGGGAAACCCTGCTTTACATAAGAAGGTTAATGCAAACAACTTTTTACAACTAGGCTTCAGGTCATTTTTTACGTTTGTAAAGTGGCTTCCCCTATTGTTATGTAATATTAACCGAACTCCAAAAGAAATTGTTTATAATTACACGATAACAGGATCGATATAAAGAACGTATACCGGAATCAGTTTATTTATGACGTATTAACGAATATTTTCAACTTGGTATTTGGGTCTTGAAGTATTATTGTTAAATTCTTCAAGCTTATATATAGATAGGCGAAACCTAATTTAGGAAATAAGCGTAAAGGAACTACTTGAAATAACTGTGTTTTAATAATAAGTATATATTTTAACGGCGAAGTGAAAGTTTCCACGTAGCGCTTGAGATACATCCTAGCCTTACTATTACCAACATTACCGGGGCAATTACAACAACCCGGCTCAGTTTTGATAACGGTTTTAACTCTATGATCATTTTAACGACTTTATTAACCAAAGAGGCCTATATAACATTAATGGTGCGTATCAAAACACCAGAAATCAACCTATCGAAATTTAACGACCTGATTACTATTGAGATAATCTTTTTACCACACGCTTTCGAAATCAATAACGAGGCTGCTATATAGGCTTCGTAAGAGGCCTTTTCCCGACTATATGATACCACCTCACACATAATCAACAAACCCGCTATAATATAAATTAAAATTACAGAGTAATGAACTCCTAAACTCGATCAACTTTGCGATTATATAAGGAAAACGAATGCCACTTGAATACGTAACTCCGGCTTTATTAAACTTAAAACCTTCTTTGTTAAAATACAATGGGCCCTCACCGATTTATAAAGGAATAAACTCCACTGGGCCGCCGACTTGATGAAAATTTATAAAATAATCAACTGGCAAAAATCTCTCTTTCTATTTCAAACCCCTCCTTTAAAAGTAAAAAGGCACTTCTTTTTTAATATTCGTTAATAAGCCCACAATTTACAGACGAAATAAACAACATTTTGGCCAAAACCAATATATTCAATAACCCTTTAAACGACTGAAACGGTTTCAAAAATATCATTTTATAAGAGTTAGATATTTCTAATAAAAAGGATCGCCGCAATACTATATAAATCGAAACATATCAGCCGGATATAACTATATGATTATCAGCCTATTTAAAACGTATTCAAAGCTTGTAATAACGTATATTAAGGCTTTTAAAACTAAATATTTATGATGAAGAAGTCCCCATAAAATTAACGATAATCTAAAGTATTTACAATATTAAAACTAGGTAAAAGAAACCTATTACACTTACGTTCGTAAAGATATATAACTTTAATTACCATACATTTCAAAATACTAAAACGTATCATAATACAAAGTTTATTGTGGATTCTCATCACTCGAAGCCTGATTAACAACCAACAAAACAGGGGAATTCTCAAACGATCTACTTCGGACCTTATTATATCCTTTAGCTACGATATCAAATCCGCCTTAATAAAGGGAAAAATTGTTTCTATCCTTTCCCGCTATGTATAAAGCGCCTTTAACGCCAATTTACATAATCATTTTATATAAAATATGCGAAGTTTGAAGTTTATCGAAGTTTATATACCGTAGTTAAAGATTTTTAATAAGTAAAATGATAAAAGTCCGATATTAAACAGCAATTACATATTTTACGAACTTTATTGAAAGTACCCCTTAAACCTCTCTCCTATACCCGTTCCTATATATAATATATATGTTGGATCTCATAAATCTTTACTTTAACCGCATTTTTATTTATGTTGAGAAAGTACTATTTTTCTGGTCTCGGATCATCTAAAAAACATATCTCGGGAATTAAAAACGACTTATAGGAGGCGTATTAATAAATGGTTAATAATAAACTTGTTTTCGACTTCAACAAGTTTAGATTTTTGTATATTACCTGGTATGGGAATTCGACTAACTTTATGAAGCAAGGCAATTCCTTTGTCATTTTTGCTACGAAACGGGTTTATCTAGTTACAAACCCCCTTAAACACAAAAATTTCTGGTATACGATAGTTAGGGTTTTAGTTTAGCTCATATTCATCAAAGTGAATATACGGTAGCGAACTTATTATGAGAGCCTTAAAATTCGTGTAACATAACAAAGAACTCTCCTGTGTAAGGCACGGACCCCCTCTACACCTTTTAAAAACAATTATAACCGCTGTAATCGTTCCTATATTTACCTGTTACGCCGAAAATTGGTATAAAGGTGGCAAGAAAAAAAGCCTCGAAAAACAAATTACAATCCCGTGAATTACGGCGGTAAAAACGGTCGTATCATTTTATTAGACCTCGCCTAACGTTATCGTTTTTAAGGACGCCAGTTGACCTTTGGGAAAAGTAATTTTGGAATCATAACGGCGATCCGGCCACCTCATTTTAATAGACTTTTAATGAATTTTACGCTGTTACCAAAACCCACCTTAACCTCATTACGTTAAATCAAGCCTCGGATATATAAATATTAACGGGAACGAAGCCGCGGAAAAACTCGCTAATATTGGTGCCAGGTCTTCCACCAAACTTAATGATGGCAATTGACCTTTTACCAAAGAAATTGAATCTTTTCTACAAATATAGTTAAAGTAAATCAAAAAAGAATAATAAATCGAAACATAGGTTAAACTATCACATTCATTAAAAAACTTAAGGATTTACGTATTTAAGGAAATCCAAACCGGAATTTAATAAATCACGGTGTATAAACCTCTTATTAAATTCACCTTCATTATTCCGATTTTTATTATATAGATGTTGAGCGATAATGCATGGCTATAGAGACTTTATATAATACTATCGGCATTCTAAACTCCTTCATAAAAATGGACTTAACGATTTATACGACAAAAAGCGGGGCACCGCTTATTTAATACACCCTTCGTTCCTTTGGAAGGTTAAGAAACTTTATCCACAGTCTACCAGAAAACCATTAAATGGGAGCATAATTAAAATCTATATACGTAAAAGTTTTTCGAATTTTAAGAATTTCCGGGTATTTATACGCGTGACAAATTATTATTCTCAAGTGAAAAAAAATTGAAATATAACATAAATAAATCTATACTTTCACCAGCTGATAACAATAACGCTTTAAAATTATTGGTAATATTGACGTTTTACGCCCGTTAATTTATACAAAATCTAATAACCGACCAAAAAGCCTATCCTTTTAACAAGTTTACCATAACCGCCACTAAAAACCTTATAACCGCCTCCCTCTGGTTTTAGCTTTATTGATTAAGTGGGATAAAGGTTAAGGGTGGATCAGGAGCGGAGGCGACCCTGTTGGTAAACGGAGTAGTAGGAATGGCGACGAAGGTAGCAGATATAGGCCAGGTTTTAATAAAACTTATTTTCCTGTCGTTATTATCGTTGTCTTCGTCGCCGTTAGATACGGTTCCGCCGGTAGTAAAGCTCCGTCACGCTAATAAAGCCGCGATTATAACCTGGGCCGCGCCACCTTCGGCTGCCTTAACGGCGGTGTAAAGAAGTCGCCATAGGGTGGTTAGGTATCTTCGCGACGACCGCAATACAGTAAGTAGCCAAAAGCCCAGTTATGGTGACGTCGACAGGTACATACCCAGCTTTACATTTAGTAAGTATCACGGATGAATATCTTTGCCCTACGTAATGTAGAAATTATTAAGACCTTTACTAGCGTAATAGATGTATTTGACGTCTGACCTTCCCCCTTCAACGTAAACCCCGTCGATAACCTTGAAGAAAAGAACTTTATACAATTCGTATAAAGTTGTACTCCACGGGGTTAGGTGGGGCGAATAGGGGTTGCAGGAAAGGGAGCGGTGGAGGAAAAGGAAAAATAGGAGAAAAAAGGTTGGCGTGTATGCGAAAAATCTTTTTAAGTGTGATAAGCACCTTGACGCTGATTGAGATGCGCACGCGGTGGCATACGGATAGTAGGGGTCTACCCTGATGTAAGGAGGCTACTAGCCTTGTTAATATAAGGATTCTAATTATAAACACCCTTGTTATTTCGTATGAAACATAAAGATACTTATTGATAAAAACGGAACTTTATTAATATCTGAAAAAGGATTTATGTTTAGGGGTAATATAAATAAGTGGCCCATTTTATTTGTTTGAAAACGCGGCATACAGGCTACCTCACGTATAAGGGTCTCCCAACCATACAATACAACAACACTTTACAATATGTACGCATACGTATACACGCGACTTTCATGCGTTTTATTACCATTTTTTTCTCGGGTTATTTTTCTGTTATTATGTTTTATAAGGCCCGTTTTACCAAAACCCATATAATTATATCTCTGGCGCAAATAATCGCCGGACAGGCATAAGTACGACCTCGTTTTTCGGCTTGACTAAAACTATAATTTGTACGTCTACGGGTTCCTCAAAGGTAAGGCACCCTAAGGTTTAAATTGGAGGGATAGCGTGGGGTCCCGAAGACCTAAACGGGCTCCCGGTAGACCCATATCTCGATTCCTCCCGCTGTTATCTACATGATTATTTCGTAGCAGAAAGTGTAACACTTTATATTTAACACTTCTTAGAGATATTAAGATACCAATAAATAAAAGAAAAAAAAATGTATGTAAATGGTTTATGAACCTGTGGTAATCAACGCATTATCTGAGTTAACCAATTCAAATTTTCGTATCGTAAAAGATACGGTTTATATTTGCAATACGATACGAATAGCTGTCCAATCGAAACTTATTCCTTAGATATCGCCTAGCGCCTAATAAATTACGGCATTAAAGCTATTTCGGACATAAACTTTTCTACAGCCAATAACTTTATCGAATTTTAAGAGTAAAAAACGTAATTTCTATTTATTATCATATATAGAAGCGAAAACAACTTTTATTTGATTTGATCAATTATTCACTAATTATCACTAATTCACCATTAGCAATGAATTGACTTTGTAAATCCGTATAATTTATCAACAGTTAAAAATATAAATTATAAATTTAATATACTTCTCAATATAGTTTACCCGCCGATCATAATTTCCGCGCATTTTCATTTTACTTTTCGATAATTCAATCAAGTTACTTGGTGTATAACCGTTACTCAACTACGACTGGTTTTCTTCATAATTTATCGAAACCTCGACTTAATTAGGTATGAATATCGAAATTGAATTTACATTACTCCCTGTTCACAATACCACGTTATTTGAGGTAATCAATATAAAAACTTAGGCGAAAACTTCACGTTGATAAAAAAAATATATTGTTTTTTAGACAAAAAAGTAGTTACCGTATGTATAAACGAGGGCTTCAACCGAAATTAAAGTTAAATAAGGGCATAAATGATATGGGGTTTCATATAATATTTAGATAAACCCATGAAACCTAAATTGTTATTACGTATTTCATATCTTTGTTCTTGAAACATATCGAGAAAAAATGAACCTCGAAATATATTGTTATCATTGACGATGAACACTCGAATAGTTGTCCAAGTTTTACAATTATTTTCATGTAACCATGAAAGATAATCGATTCTTTCATCGTTTGAAACACTATCATAAAATCAATTTTCAAAATAATAATTAAGAATAGTTTTTGGAAGATTCTCAGGGCTCATTATATATAATATTACGGGAGAAAAACATTATTACAGAAAATACCGACTAGATTGTGAATCTAAGATTACATTAGCACGAATTACTCCTTAACAAATATCCCCGTACTTTTCGACATAAAAACTAGAGGTGATAAATACTTTTGCGTTGATTATCAAAGTTTAACGGTTATTACGAAAGTCGACTAAGACATTTTCTCTTTTATTAAAATATTGTTTATTAATGATTCACAAATTGAAAAGTTTACAAAATTCAACATTAAATCTGTTTTTCATAACCTATGTATTAAGGAAAACGACGAGTAGAAAACCGCGTTTCGTATCCGTTGTGGTTTTTTTCGAAGAGTTAATTACCCTTTTTAAGCCTTTTAGGTGTTCCAATCACTTTTGAATAGTATATTAATAATTTTTACGCTCTATTTTACATGTCCTTCATTTCGCTCACCCAGACAACGTATAACCTTATATGAATAATACCCTAAACGCCTGTAATATTAAGGTTAAACAGGTATCAATCGTTTTACATGTCATTAAACATAACCTTAATATTGCTAATTGCCAGTTTAACTTTTATAAAATCTATACTGAGGTTTTTTTATTGAACCTGGGGCTGGAAAATATATAGATCCGAAAAAGCTACGCATTTTCCAGGAGCATGTAGTGTCCATCTCAATATTAAAAATATCGGGATTCGTAAAGTTTACAAATTTTTACCAATAATTTATTCGAAAAAAATCGATAATAGCCAGCAATTTTATACGATAAATAAATGAAAAAAAGTGGCCACTTTTCGTTTAAGCCTCTAGGAGAAATATACGTTCGAACAGATTAAACTTCCATTTATCTCTAAGCCAATCCTTACTTAATAAAACCTTAAACAAAAGATAAAACACCAACTATTGAAAAAATATATTAAGAAGCTATTAATTTTAACGCGATGAATGCGGAGTTTCCCGCTTTATAACATATTTCTCCTGTAGTATGTCGCTATCCGAAAAAAAATGAATTTACAATAAAGAAGTTTTATAAATTATAAGTTATCTAAAAGTATATAAAGTGGAGCTCTGTAGTACAGTTATCGTGTTTACTAGTTTTAGGAACCATTAGAACTTGAAATATTGTACAATTACGCAACAACTTTTTAGAAAACAAATCCGTTAGTTAAAACAACTTTTTAGTTTGGGTTTAGACTTATTGACAATAAACCATCAGAAAACGCATGATCTAATACATTGTTACGAATAACCCAAACCGTTTCTAAAAGCCTTCCTAATCCTCGCCTTTTGGGCCGGAAACCACAGCTTATTCGCTACAAATAACTAATTAACTTCCCGTTTCCGAGCTTAAATATCTCCTATCTTACCATCGCCGACGAATTTGTTCCAAATAACTACGAGATTTTGGTAAATGATAATATTCGAAGCAATTAAAAAGCCTATATTACTCATAATTTTATGTATATATATCTTATTCGTATAATACGAATAAATTATAGAATTGGTCTTTACCAATATGATCATTAATGAAAACTATGTATATAAGGCATTTTTTATTTTAGAAATCTACGCTAAACCATAGTAAAGTTTTACGTTTTCGCGATTAAATTTTGGTTTCTGTTTACGAATGGCGTATTATCTAGTTAATTAAAGTTTTGTACAGTTTGTTTATTACCAGTTACTCGAGTCGCTACCTCATTATTATCATAAATTTCAAAATATATTTTCAACTTGAGCTACATCATATCATGTGGTGCTTTTATTTTAATTTTAATATTTGTAGGTAAAAGGTTTATTGGTGACAGCGCCTGAAGAGACTTTTCAAACTCTTACCGGGTTTTGACCAGCTTTGGAACTAATTATCCATTAACTTTATAATCGACCTTCTTTAGGAATGAATTGTTTATTCATGCTATTTTATAGTTATTGCAAACCATTTAAGCAAAACCTTTACCTTGGATATTATAAAGTTTATAGTTATCGAAGATTTCATAAAGCGTGTTTCAAACTGTTATTGATTGTTTTATAGATATCCTCATATAATCGTTAACGACTGTAGCTTAAATTTGATAAATAGCCTTTAAAACTGCTTTGAAACTTAATGGTGGGGAAGAAATATTTCACGTTATCTTCCACCTCTAAATAAATAATGCTATTCAATGGATTAATGGGAAAAAATTGATATATCTACGTTTTTTCGTTATTGATACCTCATTCCACTCAAATCATTTAACTTCCGGTTACGATTTGGTATTAAATGATGAAAACATTACAATCATCGGTATCAACATAATTTTATAACGTATAACTATTACTTTAACTTCATTTTATTGGTTGAACGTTTGATTATTCTAATCACGAAACCGCGTACGCAAGTTAAAAATTGTTTTTACCGTATTTGTAATAGAACGAAATTTTCGTAAGTTTCAATAACAGTTACGTCATAACTTATAAAGGAAACGGTGAAAAAACGTTATTTCCTTGAAGCGGTTCAAAGTCAGAGATAACTTTTCTTTAAAAAAACAGTTTTCAAAACATTTTAATTGACTTTAGAATAAGTTCTATGTAACTCGCATTAGTTATTTCCATATTATCAAACACAATATTCCGGGTGTAAAACATCCTTGGTTTCATATATACTAATTCGTTCGAATAGTTACCGATCTATTCTCAAGATAATAGATTGGTAATTATTAATTAAGTTTTTATTATCGATGTTATTGGTAAAAACGGTGAAACTAAACCCTAATATTACGTCGAGAGCATTTGAAAAATTGAAATTAAACCTTGGGCGGGTTATTTGCAAGCCACAAATCCCCTGGAACGATAAATGTTAGTTAAATGGGTAAATTATATTCATTGGACTTGAAATTACTTTTCGAACTTTTTCAATAGTAGTTTTCGATACTTACCAATCATTTCATCACTCGGTTAAAGAAAATAATAAGTGACTACATCCGGTTTTGCGACGTTCTTGATTAAATTATTACTTACTTGCCGAACTGCTTTGACACAGTTACCTTGCCTATATTAAATATATTAAACATATTCTTGGAATAGTACTATATGCAGTGCAGTAGGTTAACTTTACTTTTAGTAAAGTTGACTGTACTGCAAGTTGAGTGTATTGTTTTTGTGGACTTACCGCATTGAGTGTAAGTTGAGTACAGTATGCTGCACTTTATACTAGGGCACGGGCCAAGCAATTCACCATACAAATTACAGTGCAGACCGGCTCGCTGTCTGCCCAACCTAGAATAATACATCCACCACTTGACCCATTCAATACTACTGTTAATTCGACCACGATTCGAATCGACAACATTGCAACAATCTAAGGCCATACCAACATTGATCAGTGCTTATTGGGTTAAGCACAGATTGGTTAAGTAAAAGAAGAAGCTATTTTCCGGTTACACTTTACGGCTACAACAGCGGCTAGGGTAAAGGAAATATTTTTGCGAAAGGCTTTTATTAGTACTGCGCTAGTCTACAACGGCAGGAAAACAGAGAAGACTTTTGGTTGCGTTAGTTTATAACGGCAATCTGGAATTAAGCGATGGTATCGTTATTAAAAACATTAAAAATTCTTTATCAGATCTTTCTTAAAGACGTTAAGATTAACTGTCAAAAATCTTAAAGTTTGGCAAGTTTATAAACGGCTAAGTCAATACTATTACGGGTACTATTACTATAAGAAAAACGACTAAGTAACCACGTTAAATAAACTCTACTACGAATAAACAATCTTTGACCTTACCTCCACACTAAACCTTTACTCCTATTTTACTCTTTTCACTTCCCCATGCCAATTCAACCGTCAAGTTCGCTATTTTGATCGAAAACACTAAGAATCGCCAAATCAAGTTAAGAAAGCCACAACGCGCGACCTAACGCCAAGTCGCTAAGTTTCCATACGACTTCATGCCACAACATCAAGTCCTCACACGCCTTACACATTCTATATAAGCTAAAACCTCAAGATTTCTATTGCCAGCGCTTTCTTTAAAGCTATTACCGACCCCGCCAGGAAAAAAACAATTAAGGTATTCGAAGCTGATTTTACCAAACACTTCAATTGTGACCTTTGAGGGGAAGACGTTAACGAAGACTAAAATAAAGGGCACCTAGCTAACTTCGTTAGCTACTATATTGTTAATAAAAACGGCGGCGAAGAATTTAACCACGGCGACCGCGTTTTTTGAAACTTCCGCTACGTTTTCGATGACTAGACTATTGAAATGTAGAAAAAATTCAAAAAGGTATCAAATTAAAGTTAAAAGCTAAACTTAAATGCAGAAGGATTTACGTGTTAGAAAAAGGCTTTACTAAGTTAGCAAAAGCCCCTTTTAAACTAACCTAACTTAAAGAATGCCTTTAAAACACACGCTTGAGAGAAAATATATTAAAAAGCCTTAATGAACTTATACGTAATTCAGAAAACTTTCCCTTTACCCGTAGCTAAGTTAAGCCTCTTTACGTGCTAGCGATAGAAAACCTGTTGACTTTCTCAGTAGTCCAACACCCTTACGCGATAACGCGGAGTACACCCTTAGCGGTAGCAAAGCGCGTAAAGTAGTTACCACCAACATGGTTAAATGTATTAACGTTAACTTTTTACACCAGTTAATTAAACAAGATCATTAAGTCTTTAAAACCCGTCAGGTCCCTTATTACTCTTAGCATTTTACTTAAAATCGCCAAGCCCTTTAAAAACCTTGCTATGACAGATTTACTTATACATGAAAACCTATTACAAGTCTTACTACGAAACTTTACCCCTCAGGTTAAACGACTAGCAATTACCCCTAATAACGTGTCTCGGAAGCTTTAAAGCTTAAACTGCCAAGAAATACTAATTAAAATTGGGATAATTATCGCAACCTATCTCTAAGACCTGTCAAGATGGTTAACATTAATTATAAACTCTTTAAGAACTTCGCCAAAATCTGGAATAACATAAAGAAATATGAAGGGAAGCCTTATAACTTTTTCAATACTAAGATAATACCTTTTCTAAATATTTGGAAGTGAATGGAGTTTTCAATTTTAGGTTTTTACTTATTATTTCCAGGAATCCCTACGGGGCACGCTAGTAACTATTACCTAACTTTCCTTACCCTAATTACCACGTTTCGCGAGACTTACGATGGCATAACAAGTCACTTTAAGCACGACGTCCATCTTGTTCCATACCATATAAACTGGGTTATCACGCGGTGGATTACAATAATAACAAAAAAGAAAGAGGAGAAAATACTAATAGATGTTCTTAATTAAATGCTTGACAAGTTGATATTATATTAACAAGCAATGGGGAAATCCTATATTGGCAAAGCTTTACTTTACAAATAGGTATGGGTAGTAGTTACGGTTTTTAACGCTAATAAGGCTAAAATTCAGGCGGACTTATTAACCATAAATATTATCGTTGAAATAGTAGTATGGATGTTGGATTTATAGTAAGTTTAGCTATTAGTTAACTCAACATGCTCTTTCCCCGCTTAACGAATTAATAGAAAGATAATGTACTATATTGAGTACCTTATCACTTGTAAATAGGATTATTTGGATTAAATAGTAAACTTCGAAGGGCACGAGTTAAGTAACTATAATAATACCCTTAAGTAGATTAAGTAATACGAAAATACTGCTTTTAATGCGGCCTAGTAACTAGCCGATCACGCTTTTTTATATTGTCGAAGTGGTGAAAACCCTTACCTTTACCCCAATTAAGACTTCTGGCCCTTGTATACCTTTAACCTTTAAGATTGTTACACAAACTACACTTTTTAAGTTATTGTTTCAGATATAGGGGTAATAGGGTACTTCACAGTGAGCTATTTATAGTACCTAGTATCATGAAAGGAAAGCATTATGATTACTAAAATTAATCGTTACGATACTAGTAAAGTAAAAGTTAACTTTAAACCAGGTAAATAACTATCTTGAATGGGTATAATTGTAATTGAAATTATTAAAAAAACGATTACATTTTATATCTTGAAGTCCCCTACCCCTTTCCTTTTTTACTTAAAGAATATAAAAACCCTTGGTGTTAACGTCGACGTTAACGTAGATAAATTAGTTCAAAACGATTAAAGGTTTCCCCTCGCCTTTCAATATGGGTATTTATGGTTTTATATTTAAGGACCGGAAATAGTGGTGTTAAACCTGACGAAGCCGGAGATATATTAATTACACCGGCGTTTTAATCACGTAATTATAAATAAGTTATATAAAGTCTTAAATTCCGTAAAGCATAAAAACACAGAATATTTTAACCTAAAAGTTATTGAAAACTTTATTGATAATATTAAACGTATACATAAATCCCCCGGAAATTCAAATTTATATTAAAAAACGATAGGGATTTTTACTATGTGATCTTCGTTAATTTATTTTCCTTGGATAATAGGTTTATTTTTCACGTCGTTAATTTTATAACCTTCTATTACGGATCTAGATCTTTAAAGTCCTTTTCGGTAAAGGATACGTAGGAAACTCTAAGGATATTATAGATCAATACGTATCTAAGCCCAGTTAACGTCGTATTTTACAATGCCGGTATCAATTTGACAGCGATAGAATTTGAGGAAAATGTTAAAATAATGAGTATTTATTATAAATAAGTACTTGTAAAAGCGTATTAGAGTATTAGAAAGGTTAAAAGGGTAAAGGCTTTACTTCTCCGAACGTATAATATCTTTATATTAGAAATTAGAAGTTTTACGGATCCGGAGAGATGTCTATAGATAGCGGTAAAAGGTCTGAATTATATTATGGGTTTTAACAGCCTAATACTAACGTTACTGGTCTTTGGAAATTATTTACGCCTGACGAGTGAATCTCCGCCCTCGGCAAGTACTTAAAAGCGTATTATAGCTTACGGCAAAACTTTAAGGGAATGCAAAAGGAATCGGCACGCTGCATAATACCCTTAACACCAATAACGGTCCCTTAATAATAGACTTACTCACTTTATCATTACAAAATAAATTATTCATATAACGGAATCCGGATATATAGGAAAGCTTATACAAAATATTAAGTATCGTGAATTCTGAAGTAGTTATCAAAACTGTTAACGGTTTTATATTTTCTCGAATTAATTAAATTAATATGTACGTCAAGGATATTAACGATTAAAAATCTTTAACCAAACGACCAAGTTAATATAAATCTCCTCTATACGTTATTTACAAGCGGATAAAACGCCACCGGCGCGAACAACTCACGAAAAAGAGGAACGTTAAAAAGTAAAAATAAATATCGAGTCGTATTTATAATACTATTTGGGTAAGTAGAAACGACAAGGATAACGAAAACTGGGTACTAGAACTTCGAATATAAAGAACTATTAAAACCTACAGTAAACCTTTTTAAAAAAGCGATAGGGTCGAAATTAATAAATTACTAATTCGAAAAGTTATATAATTCGTGTCGAAGACCGATTTTAACCTCCAAAACCTAAACTTTACGATTTTTAAATCGAGGAGAATTCACGAGGTTAAGGGTAAAACCACGGGGTTTCCGTATAAAAAGTCACGCTTAATCGTTTAAGGATATGTCAATAAAGCCAAGGACTGGATTTGAACGTAATCTCTAACAATTTAAAAGATAAGTTAACGTTTAATATTCGTTTTAATAATAAGTTTATTAACTAAAATCAAAGGTAAATCTACATTTAATAGCTGTAATATAACTTAAACCTATACTTAGTTAACAACAAATTTACAACGGATCGTATTGCTAAAGTTTCCATAAAAACTACGTGTTATCTACCCTTTAAGGACGGTAATACGGTACGTTAAATTAATATACTGATTAGTTAAAATAGGCGTTTATTAGTTCCTAACCTATTAGTCGCACTTTAAATTATAGATAGCGATAAAGTCTTTAATATATAACCCGTATTTATTAGTAACGTAAAAAAACAACTTTAACGTAATAGGTATATAAACTAATGATACCCTTTTCGTTAAAACGACTAACTTTGTAACATTGAAATAATAGGCGATTAAGACCTCTAAGTTTTAAAATTACAAGCCAGTAACGATATTGATGCAAAATAGTTAATTTAACTTTAATAAATCGTTAATTCGTATAGTTAGTATTAATACCGTCTTTAACTTTCACCAAAACGGTCAGGGTAATATTTTGGCTATGATTGACAAAATTAATACGGCTAAGGCCTAACGGTACTTTAAATAACGTGTCTGTAACAACTATATTATCATCTTATACTAAGAGAAGGTATTATACGACCTATTTATCGCGGTATAAGTATAGAAGCCAATGGATAAAAACTTAGACCGGCTAAATAAAAGGCTTGAGTGGTAGATACGAAACCCGGATCGCGGGATTAATGTGGTTTTAATCGACCTGTCGAAGGCTAAATTAATAATCTTTAGAAACGGGTTTTTTATAAATAACACCAACCTGTTTTCATAAATCGGTTTTTTAATAACCCTCGTTAACGAATATAGGCAGGAAAATTAATTTAGTATTGAAGATAACTTAATCTATTAAACCTCCGTTAAATGTAAGGAGATTACATGAAATGTGCTAACTTCAAAGGTTTATAGTATAATAGTAGGTTTTAATATAGACATTGCATTATAGGAAACCTTTAACCTTATCACTAGGTAGTTAAAAATTCCACCTATCCCGGTAGTAATATATACCAACTCAAAAAGCCTATTCGAATGCCTTTAAAAACTCGGAACTACCAGTAAAAAACGCTTAATAATCGACGTAATGGCATTCCGTAAAGTGTACAAAGGAAGGTAAATTAAGGAATTCCGCTAATTTAACGGTAAGAACAATCCCGCAAATTCTATAACAGAGGTAGTGCCAAATAAGGCCCTGAAAAGGTTTATAGACAGTAACAGGATGACCATACGTATCGAGAGCTACGTTAATAGGCCACCTAGCAAGCCTAGGTTACGTGCCGGCGACCAGGGTTATAGTGGCAGACTAGAAGATTGCCAGGGAAGTAAAGGCTATGATGGCGATCTGTTTAACTGGTACAGCTGAAAGTAGAGGTTTGCGAAGGCTTATGGCGAAAGAACTTTTTGTAGGAGTTAATAAACTCGAACCTCGGAGCAACGGAACAATTAAGTTCAAATAGGGTCAATTTGTATGTGATTGAGTGCAATTAAGTATAAAAGTTAATTAAAATTAAAAGGGGGTTGGCAAGTTGACAAGGTTGCTATTTAGCGCTAACCGGAAAAAATTGGTCAACTACACTAACGTACACGTACAAACTAACAAGCCGCTAGTGTTGAAATAGTACTACATGCAGTGCAGTAGATCAACTTTACTTGTAGTAAAGTTAACTGTACTGTAAGTTATGTGTATTATTTGTACGGACTTACCGCATTAGGTGTAAGTCGAGTGCAGTACGCTGCACTTCATACTAGGGCACGGGCCAAGCAATTGGCCATACAAATTACAGTGCAGACCGGCTAGCGGTCTGCCAAACCTAGAATAAGACATCCACCACTTGACTCACGCAATACTACTGTTACTTCGACCACGATTCGAATCGGCAACATTGCAACAATCTAAGGCTCTACCAATACATATACTTTTATTTCCTGTAATATTCATAATATTTGGAAATTACTTAATTATATCCTTGTATTTGTTAGTACTATTATCGATGTTTATATTTATATAGTTATTCATAAGTAAGGTTTGGTTTTTCTTTCTAAGTTACCCTATTTTTTCTCGATAATTTAAATGAATTTAACGGATTCTTTTATGATTTTCAAATATACTGCTGAAGCGTTCGTTTACCGTTATCTTTACGCTTTAAATAAGGAGTCCCTAATTATCTAACTTTTGCGTTTTATGTTTAATAGTTAAACGGTACGATGATTATTTGAAAGGATAAACGTAAACGGATTTGTGAGGCTTTTACCATATATATCGAGTTTGTGCTACGTAACGAAACAAAATCTTATCGTATTTTTAATGGTAACAATCTAAATTTATATATTATTCAATTACTCGTTGGTCAAAAGGTAGTAACTCAGAACGAGGTCGTTTATGTTAGTTGTAGGTATCGAACGCGAAATATGTCTTTAATAACTTTTTGATAACTCTGTTTACATTAGGAATTATGTTCAAAGGGGTATATATATCTCCCCAACTTCTGTTGGTTATATTCATAATATGAAATTGATATCAAATGCTAATTTTATATGACTTATTAATAAATTATTCATTATGAAAAAATATTTGACCTATTTATATTTAATATTTACATACATTTTACGAAAGTTATATGTTATATGAAAAATAGATTGAAATCAAATTTCTTTATAAATGCCTTTCAAATAAGTATTTATAAGCTTTATATATTGAAACCAATTATTTCTAAACAGGGGTTAAACAGCTTTAAAGTATAAATTTACATCGAAAATAATATTATTTACTATAGTGATACTTTTGGCATTTATATTGTTAACGAAAAAGAAAAACAATGGGAGGAGGAACCAATCATTAATAAATATATAAAAAAGGCAATAAATTATGAAACCTACTAACGGAAGTAGTCGTTTGGAAAAGAAGAAAAAGTTTATGAATGTTGGAGCTAAGGGGAAAAAGAGGGTTATTAATAAAGACATAGTAGCGCTAACACCATTACTAGCGGCGGGAACGCCGGCATTATTTAAAATATGCTAAGGTATTTCGCGTTCGATGGTAGGAAAGATAACATCTTTAATAACATGTTGAGACATTTTATACCGTTCGTTAATAGGTTGCCTACTACTATTAAATATTAACAACTAGTTAAGGTTTAATATTATAAATACTGGCATTTTACAATACATTAAACCATTTTATATTTAACGGCAAAAATGCTAGTAGACTGGATATAATGTTACAAACTGGTGCCTAGGCTAGTAGTTGCTATAGATTTAGCCCTAACGATTATTACGATCATACGACACTCCTACGTTGTTCTCCAACATATCTACGCTACGTAACTAATCATATAACCAAACCACACCTTATCACTAGCTCCATAACAGCGTCTTGATGGAGACTTCTCTTTCTTCTTTATCGAGGATTATAGACGGTATCCAACTACCTTGAGCAACATCCTTAGCCTAGTCCCTTTACAGTCATTTGATAATAAGGTTACGAATAGGGGTACCAACGTGATACCATCATAAAAACTATTTTTTGGTGAAATATAATAAATTAAATAGGTAAACAACTTACCCCAAAAATATTTCACCAAATAAATAAAAAGGACAATGGTTTAGTATAGTTGAATATTCGAACATAAACAGTTCTGAAATTTTTGTGTATAATGAGTGTATATGATTTCAATATGGTTTGTAATTATTATACAAAAGATCCAAAATCTTCTATAGAAGATTTTACTAACCCGGCCTTCGGTTTCAATATCCCCAAGAGATATGTATTGCATATAAAGATGTAGCCCGTACTAGTTTATACGGCGACCTTGCTGAGAATTCGGGTGCAAGCAAAACCATTGGCGAAGTACCCTGTATTGCAACGTGATCAAAGTCGAAAGATTACAGTTCTGAAAGTGAATAGTCATCTATATGCTTATGGCGCTAGTTAGACACATGATCAACTGGAATAGCATTGCAATGTACCGATATTGCCAATGCAATGCAATTGATATTGCATGGCATGATCAATTGGTTTGAATGTAATACATGCAACATTTTTCCTTCTTATACTGTGATGCTGTGGATACTGATCTCGCAACAAAAGAGAAGAGCTCGGTGTACGAAATAGCTTGGTACATATATCCAATGACACACTCAAATATGGATGAAGAAAAACTGAAGGTATCCAGGTGTTGTTTCATCACTGATTCTGGTGGCAAAATTTCGTTCTCATCCACCAGTCCTTCTTCCAACCGTCCCATTGCCCATCCACTTAACTCATTCGCTCCTTCAAGTTTCACGAACCAGCCATCCTCTTGGTGTACACTTCGGGATCTCGAGTCCAAAGTTCCGTCCGTCTTCTTCACATCATGGGCTTCCGTCCCAACACCTGGAGAGGGGCCGCCTCGATTGCAGCCGGCCTCCTGCCGGTCTCGCACGCTGTGATCCCCGATGTCCCCGGCTTCCATCTCACATGGGGCGATGATTTCAATGTCAACACTCAAGAATGGATGCCACAAACTGGCCACTCCTACCCTGGTGGTGCCGCGAACTGGGGAACGGGCCAGATTGAAAACGTGCGTCGTGACCAGTTGGCACTGACGCAGTCCCAGAAACTACATCTACATACGATCATACCATGCTAACGACAGAGCCCCTCATAGGACACTTTGTGGTGGGACAACCCCAAGACCAACGTGTACATCACGAAGAATCAACAGAACCTTGCCATCACGGCACGCAAGGACGCGGCTGGTGCGTGGACGTCTGCTCGCGTCGAGACGAAGAACCAGGGCTTCCAGTGCGCGCCGGGGAAGAAGATGCAAGTTCAGGCGAGTATTTCGCTGCAGCCGCCCCGCGGTGACGCTGCACTCGGGTACTGGTTTGCCTTCTGGATGCTGGGAAGCAACTTCAGGCCCAGCTTTAAGTGAGTTCGCTGCATGGAACACAAGCCCACAGTATCTTATGGGGCCCCGGACACAAGGGCAGATCCGCTGACCGTGCCTCCCTCACGCAGTTACTGGCCCATGGCTGGCGAGATTGATATCATGGAGAACGTCAACGGCAGCCCCAGCGTATATGCAACACTACACTGCGGCACCTCCCCCGGTGGTCCCTGCCATGAGAAGGATGGCATCTCCAATCATATCACACCCAAAGGGTCTATCAAGGACTTTCACCTATACACCGTCGAGATTGACCGCACCGACCCCCTCGCTGAGAAGATGACATGGTTTGTGGACCACGTTGTGGTCCACCAAGTGCGCCAGGCCGACTTGCCGGGCGAGGTCTGGGCAGCCACAGCTCACAATTCCTTCTTTATCATTCTGAACCTGGCCATTGGTGGTGAGTTCCCGAACAAGGCGTACGGCAGCCCGACGCCTGTTGCCAAAACGGTGGACGGCGGTACCATGGAGGTTGCGTTTGTCGGCGTTTACAACAGCTGAGGTGAAGGGGAATCACTGATCTACTGGGTAACTGTGCACGGAACATATTGGATGGTTGTGCATGATGTGCAAAGGCTTGATATGCCGTTGCATACTATATACAGCGTAGGTGACGATATCCACAGTGCCATACAGTCGGCATTTCCCGAGGCCTTGTCAGAAGCATGAGCAGAGCTACGAAGTCAAATTTGTCCTTTCCAGAGGCTTGTGCACAGAGGCCCATGCAGAGGACTCGGGATGCAGAGGAGGCCCAAGCGGGTGCATAGGTTCATACATAGTACTATAGAAGTAGAAACTGGGGAGCTTCCTTCCCGATCCACTCCTAAAGGGGGGTTGAGATGAATCCAACGCCCATGAGTGTGGAAAACCATGACTGTGGCAGAATACGAGAGAAAGAACTTGTTTTGCATGGTTCCAAATACCAACAGTCCTGTACACCTCGTACTCAGTTGACCGAAACAAGGTTTGTCCCAAGAGTTCATTTCGGTCCACAGAGTTTGGGCCTCTTTGGTCAATGAGCGTCCATTGAGGTTGTAGGATAAACACGTTCCCAGTCCCGGATCTGGCCAGTCTGGAACGGAGACAGATCAACAACATTGTTCTGCCTTATACTGCTTTGATTGGGCGCTCGACCGAGGTTGACTTCCCAGACGACCTGAAACTCAAATGCTATTCGAATTGTGTTTACACCGTCGTCGGCCTCTGTCCGTCGGTCTATTTTTACCTTGAATTTGACCATTATTAAGAACCGTACCATACATAGTACCGTATCGCGACCTTCGTTTCTTATTATTTGCGTTTATAAAAGGGGTTAAAAGTACGGAGTATAAGAGAATGTTTATTTGTTTATGAAAGATAATGATAAGGGATGAAGGGTTCCATGGCTGTTCATTTGGGACGTGTGATGGATAGTAGCGGATGTTAACAAACGCTTTGGTCAATGCGTTTGGTAAAGGCTTTACGTTGGCTTCGGGGTCTCAACCGTTGTTAAAATGGGTCCGTAGTGTTGGTAGGAGCAGAGGACGTAGTACTTGAAGTTATAAATACGTCAACAGTCCCGGATTCAGCCAGTTGGGAACGAATATAGAAGAACAATATTACCATCGCTACTATCGCTTTCATTCTTGTTCTGCCTTACACTGCTTTCATGGTCCTCTGTAAAAGGTCACTTCATACGTAACTTATGCTTATTCACATAAGAAAATCCTGTTTCCATGAGGAACATCAACGTAAACTTCTGGAACAAACTATGTTTCGGTCAACTGAGCTTGGGCCTTTTCAGTCCATTGACCGATGCCCACGACAACATTGAACACACCCACAATAGGAGGATAGTTTGCCGAGCACCGCCCTGTTTTGGAGGCGTTTCCTTCTGTCTATCGGCATGATCATGGCTTCACCGCTCTGAAGATGATCGTTGCTTTTACCTGTGTGACCCTTATCAACAGGCTATGTCTGTGGTTTTGGGCACGGTCTGAGCTTCTTCGCACCGTCTGTGAGGCTCACGGCCGTACACACTTGAGAATAGACAACCGGGCGTCCGCACTGTAGCCATCTTCACCGAGCCGGACTCGGCCTCGTGGACTCATGAAGATTCCAGGTGTTGACACTCTCGGCTACCAAAAGGGCTTCTCTGTGACAAAGCCGTGGCTGTCCGAAAACATAAAACAGTGAAGGAACCCGCGCTTGATATGCGGGCTCCCACCGAGCTGTTGAAGAGAGTGACAGGAGAAGCCGAGGCCATGAGGAAGAGACAGAAGGAGGAACAAGTGACCATGGCCAAGTTCGAGAAAACCCTGCTCAGTGCTAGTGAAACGGGACGCAGAGAAGAAAGCCCGTGAAGTGTCAGTTGACAGAATCCAGACCATGCTTGACGGCAGGTGGCAACTATGGCATTGGCTACATAAAAGTCACGCAAGTGTCAAACAGTGCTGACTTGGGCGATACATAGATCCCAAAAGCGACCTAATCGAAGCTCCTGGCAATGCCAATGTCTGGAAGGTGCTTGTTCCATATATTATAGGGACAAATCGACAGCAAAAGGACAGTTTATGACCATTCTCGAAGCCATGAAGATGAGAATCAACGTCGTGATAGACGAACGTCTCAGACGGTCCGTCTGACAGGATACAAGTTCGAAACGGTCCTGATCACACCTAATGACATTGTGCAGAGCGGCAAGCAATTCATATTGGTGAGCAAGTGAGCCCCGAATGTGAGCAACTTAAAACTTTGTCCCTAAAGTTTCCACATGGGAGCATAGTTAAACACTATTTCTGACTGCCAAGCTCCATATTCACAGCCTACGATGTTCCTGTGACACGAGACTGCGTGCCGGTGGCCAGGAAGTGTAATCTGGAAGAACGATGATTCACGGTGCGTGCGAAGGTTATCGATGGGAAATTCGTTTACCTTTTTAGGGAAACCTTCGTTATGTTACATTAGTCCTAGTGTATTTACGTGGTAAAAGAGGTCCTTCGTATAATTTATACGGTTTTTGAAAACCCCTTAATCGAGGTTTTTAAGGTAGTAAAAAATGAAATCGTTATTTAAGCCGGGTTTATACCAATCGACGCATATCTGTCAATAAACCGATAAAATATCTACACGGTCTTAATCATCTAAATCGTTTCGTTTTTTAAACTTATTAATTTTTTTTCTTTTTTAGTAATAATAAGTAGGTAAAAGTGTGGATATTATTATATATCTCCATAGTTAGTAAGCGGCCACGCTGCAAGATACACTCTTGCAGAGTGCATGGTAACGTGCCACACTGCAAGATGTATTCTAGCAGAGTGCATGATAGCATGCCACTGCCTAGAAGGGACATTGGCAGAGTGCATAGTAGAGTTTCATGCTCCGGGTGAAAGCTTATAAGCTTCCACCTGAGGGTGCACTCTCCGGATGCCTCTTCTCCCTTCTATCTATCTACAATGATCAATACAAGACTATCTTCTACTTTATCTTTACGTTAACATACCTGGTATAGAACTTACCGGCAAAACCCGATAAATAAACAATATGAGTTTTAATTTTATCATAAATATTACTTATATAATAGATACATTAGCGATATATATATTCGGTCCAATACGTTAATTACGTGTCCACAATAAAGGATTATTTTAGAACCGTATTAATTAGCGGTTTAATGCTTCAACTGTTGCGGCTCTTTCCCTTCAGCTTATGTTGATTACTTAAAAGCATTGAAATGAAAGAGAAAATGCATATTTGGTTTTTAGGTTACCAGATAAAAAGAATACTAGTTTTTAATAAAATTTGATACAATATGAAGGTAATAGCGAAATCTTTATTAAAAACGTTATCGAGGCCGTTTCCGTTACAATGTGTATCCTCCCGGTAAAAAGGGGTTAAAAAACGAGCTTTTTTACACGAATATTTGTTAATACTTTAGCAATAAACACGCGAAACAACCTACGATTTACGTATACGGCTCCATTTCCTTTGACCCCACGACTATATATATGTATCCTGATACTTCGCGTATTATATTTACGTTATAACCTGTTACAACCACGATAAAAAAAACTTAAAGATAAATCAGAATCGCTAAATGCATACTAGTTAACCTTACAAACCCTAATTTACTTAACAACCGACGTTGAGAATCTTATCCTTTCTATAGGAAGTCTTAGTAACTTTAAAACTTATACGAAGTTTATTTTAATAGTGAAGGATGATCCTGGTATCATCAGTTTTTCAATCCAAATCATTGAATTTAGTAAAATGTTTGCGATTTTCAAGATTTGCAAGTTAAGTTAAAAAGCCTTCAAAATTATGAAAGCGAACTTTAAAGCCTCGAAAAACTTCGTTACCTATCTATAAAACGTAATAGTTATCGCGATCAAAGTTTTATACGTCGAAACCAAAATTATTTCAACGACGAATTTAGTTACGTTGATATTTGATTTTCTTTTTCTACCTATCGTTCTGTTCAACTTACTGGTTTTTACGTACCATTCAAGTTTAAGGCATCCGGCGAATTAAAACCCTTCCGCCCTCTCGGATTTCATTATTACTCATTCTTTGTAATATTAATTACATCTTTTGGACTATAATTAAAGTAATTAGGCGCTAACAAACGCCGAGAATAAATTCGGGGCTTATGGTTACGTGGATAAATATACGGGAAACAATTATTATATATTGGGCTTTGTGTTTAAGATACGCTGAAAGGGGCTTAAACTTTATTGACTTATATTAACCTTGATACAATAAAAATAATACAAAATAATAATTTATGTAACTGTATTTGAATTACAATCTTTTTCTCTCCATTCTTTACTAAAGCCAAAAATCTCTAAAGTAGAAGACCTAGCGCGAGTTGTTTTTGGCTACGAGGATCCAAATATTTTTTAAGTTATGAAAAACGCCTTTTCAATCGTGAAGTAAACTTTGCTAAGTTTTGAAAAGGATATTGTATAAGTTTTTATAAACGGAATCGATTGAACAAATTTATATTGGAACTAGTTTAAAAAAGACGTACCAAAAGAAATTTATAATTAAGTACCTGTATTCCTAAGTATCATCGATATGGATGTTAACTTCGTGTATAATCGGGCGAATTTAACCTTATATGATATTTAAAAGGGGCTAGCTTTGGATACCTAGTTCTGGATAATGAGCATGTATTTAAATAGAAAGGTGGGGTTTTTTACTTATTGTTTACAATATATACTCGGCCTTATTTTTACAAATATTACTAGGGTTATTATTATGGTACAACTTAACTGTAATAGCGATTCAGACTATAAAGTGTTCTTGATTATATTTTTGGTTTGCGGGTTTTTTACATCCTCGATCACCTGTTTCAAAGTATCGAAAACTAACTTGTCAAGGTTCGATAATGTAATCTTCATTAGGATAATCTTTTTGTTACCCGTAACCGACATTACGAACGCAACCTTCGTATATATGTAGGAGGGTTTTTTCGTTCAACTGTATGTTAATACCTTAAACTCGGTTGTTAAACCTATTACAATTTACGTAAAATTCGCAAAGGGGTAGATATTTTAATTTGATTGTATTCGTTATTATATGAAGAAAGTAGGCGCGGCCCTTTTACAAGGCGCTACTTTTATTAAACGTATGAACTTATTTAAGAAGGTACAACGGGCTTGCGCCAATTTATGGAAAATTGAACTTAACCGAATTACTAACCTCATAAAAATCTATGAGATTATTAAATGTTATAAATCTCTTTTTCCTTTATGTTCCCCTTTACCTAAGGTTAATAATCCTCCAATCAACGATACATATTAATATGTTTCAATATTAAAAAGAATATTTTAGCAAAATTTCCTCCAATTATGATATCACCAACAATCTTCCAAATGATTGAGTCGGGACCGAATATATTATTTCGTAAGGTTTTGATATTTTTGATCAGTGGATACATTTTAATATTATAGGTATGCGAAATACGTTGGTCAAGGCTAACTTTATAATTATCTTCCTATTGAAAACTTATCGTATATTTATTACAAAGCTTCTCTATATCCTTTATACGAGGTTTTATTCATATTAAAGGGTTTTGTTTTAGGTACAATGATTTTCTATGGTGGTGATAATACTAAAATTAGGTAACCAGAACCTATTATACCTTTATTTTTAAATGTCCATCGCCTTCATCCCGGTTTATTTAAAGGGTTTAAAACGTATTGTAACCTGTAATTCATTGTTAATGCTAATTATCCACGACACAATTAACGATTAATAAGGTAGTAGTACGCTTTAGCGATTTGTCATGAATTTTGTAACGTTTTTCACCTACGACATCGAGTCTGTCCTGGACGAAGGAAAATTCGCGTTCATTCTTTTTAGTAATATATAAGGGGTTTTCGACACTTTTTTTCACAATCGCCTTATATAAAAAAATACGGTGCTTAGGTTTTCATCGGATTTTATTTACTTTGATTAAAGGTTTTTTATCCAAAAAGTGTACAAGGGTTCGATATTAAACGGCTATTATAAGGTTTACAGACTGCTCGACTTGGGTGGAATACTGTATCCCACCTGCCTTGACTACTGTAATTGTACATACCTCAACTACTGCAAACTCTGTTGCAGTTAGAATTTGATTTCTTCATCTTTATGTCCATACTAAAGATCATACACTACCATTATACAGTCTCATCAAATGGTAGCTGAAAATTCTTAAAAGAATTTGACACCATAGTTTGTAATCATCAGAGTTTACTAAATTAAAGTCAAACCAATTAGCATGGAAGTGGTGTTAGCAGTATGCACTACCATAGCAAATACTACCAAAAACCATCACCACTTCACCTGTTAATCAATAACCTACCTTATATTACCCTTTATTATATGTTTTAATGACTAATAAATAGTTTTAAGCGTTATTGACCGATTATTTACTTCCCCTTGTACTGTTACAAAAAACTTGAAGCTAATAAACCATGATGGAAACCTAAACTGTTAGCTTAAGCTTTATTCTAAAAACATACTAAACATTTCGTATCTCACTTATTTGTTTCTTACCAAGCTTGATCTGTGATCATACCCTCGTATAAGATATGTTGAGAAGCTTTATTGTAATAGAAGGCGGAATTTTGCTAGAACGTATGCGAAAGGTAGTCGACCGTCAGATTGACGAACTCTTAAACGTTATGAATAAACGCCTTAACACTTTGAACGGTCGCTTTTAAAACATGGTTTAAAATATGGGTGATGAGACTGTTAATCACGTTTCCGCCAACGTAGTTATTGCGGTAGCTCGCTTTTCGTTATAAGTTATTTCACCGCTGTTCTCATAACCATTAACAGCGTAAAAACGACGGTTAGCCGCGTCAGAACGATTATTAGTCGCCTGAGGATGATTATTGACCCCTCGAAGGAAAAATTAGCACTCACGAATCCGACCGCGAGCATCAAGCTCGTGAAAAAGACTGTAATA
Organism: Anisogramma anomala; assembly: GCA_038502455.1. Taxonomy (NCBI): domain Eukaryota; kingdom Fungi; phylum Ascomycota; class Sordariomycetes; order Diaporthales; family Gnomoniaceae; genus Anisogramma; species Anisogramma anomala. The sequence continues at coordinate 2,552,626 of JASMMZ010000009.1, forward strand.
CCCATGAGGGCGACCGCCGAACCCGCAAAAATAACCGTCGCAAGAAAGCAGACTACGATCGAGAGAGTCTCTACAACCCTCGACGTAAATCCTTACATCCTTTCTCCAAATACTTTATAAGTGAACAACGCTTCAAAAGAAAAAAAGTGGGGGTCTTCGACATAAAATACCTCAATCAATCAGATTTTGGTATTGTGATTATATATAAATATGTTATGTTCATAAATATTTAATTATTTTAACAATAACTGAACTTATTTACAGACGTAAATCCCAAGGTTAAAATTCAATGAGTTAAAATGTTTTTAGTATTGGTATATGGTTTAGCAGTTTATTAACACAATTCAAAGCTAATTTTATACAACAGTTAAAAATTGTGTTTTCAAGGCCTCACGGAAGGTATAAATGTCTTTGCCATAAATTTTACAATATATATAGGTTGTAATAACACCAAATATCGTAAATATACATTTCGTATACGCAATTATAAAAACGAATAATAAGGATTAAAAAAGTATATTGAAATGACAAAAGGTATGCCAAAGCCATCGAAATGGTGGATCGCTGCAATAAATATTTTAAAATAGTTGTAATCAATATTTTGGTGTTCTTAAATATATATTATTAAGAATATTTGCCTTCTTCTTATCGAAGATAACAAATACGCGAATACATAACTAAGAGTGAAGAGAGTAAGAATACGCTACTATGAACAACAAAACTTAAATTCTCTTACCATCGTCTCTCTTTTAAAAACGATAACAGGAAACAATAATATTCTCTTGATAACCGCTATAATAATCGTAAAAATTATGAAGACATTCGTTATTTTAATAATATATATAAATCCTCAATTCGAAGGTATAGTTGTTTATATAACCGTTATCAAGACTGTAGGTAAGATTACCAATGTCGTAGGGATCTTCCGGGCCATGAAGATCGTTTTATTATATATAAACGAAAATGAGACTAATGGCTGCTAAAACGAGACTGCGGGAAGTGAAATCGAGATAATCTCAGGCGTTTTAGAAGCCGCTGTGGTAATTATAAACGCCTTCATGGTAGCTGTATTCATAATATTCAATCAAAAATTAACAACAACCAAACCTCTCCATTATTTGGAGCGTGTTCACGTTTTTTATCCACTGATTCGTAAAAACATCTCGTGGGCAATTTAATTAACATTCCTAAACTTAATAGGAAAATTTGCAGCTATTTTCGCGAATTTTTAAACTCGTATAACTAGTTATTTTCTTATCTAAAAACTTACTCAATTCGAGGCAATATTATTATAAGTATCATACGCCACCACTTACACTAAGCTAAGACACCTTCTTTAAATACAGTGGTTAAAACTCTTTAATAGTTGAAAGTTATTATAACAACTAATGTTAACAACAAAAATACTTTGGTGATAGGCCTTTATCGATACCAGTAAATTATAGTACACGACTGTCCAAATATTATAAAAAAGGTGAGAATGTTACTATGTATCTAAATATAGGGGTAACTAATTATCAAGTAAACCATCTATTTCTTGAAATAATATTTATTAAAATTAATTGTTTTAAATTATCTGATAATAAATACGAAACTATTATAGAATTAGTAAAGCTTTTAATTTAACTGGCAATCAAATCTAGATGGACTTTCTACGCCCTGGAATACAAGGCTAATGACTTATTAAGATTATTACCAAAATTGTAGAGGTAGGAATTATCGACAAATTGAACGCCGGAGCATTTTTCAACCTTAACTAGTTAAAGACTCGCAAGGTATGAAGGGACTGGGCTATATCTGTCGCTTAAAGCGGTCGGATACTATTTATAATCCTCGATTAGGAAGAAGGAGAGACCCCTACTAAGGAGCTATTATGGAGCTAGTAATAAGGAGTGGCTTGATGACGTGATTGATCGTATGATGTAAGCATAGTCAGAAGTAGAAAGTGAGCAATATGGGGGCATAGTAACTGCTAGGGTTAGATCTTTGACTACGATTAGACCAGACACCAGCTTGTAAAATTACCTATAGCCTAAAGAGGGGTATTTTTTATAGTTTTAAAAGGTGTTTATGAGCCGTAAAACTGTTATGACCCAACATCTGCAGGGCGCACCAGCGGCGGCCCCGCAGCAGATAACAAAGGAAATCGGTTGGACACAGCCTCTCGGCAGGCACCAGGGATCCACAACAGACACACCGTACACAAGGGTTAGGGTCAGCATGGTGTGAGACTCGATGGACTCGGTATCGAGCCAGTCGAGCCTACACTGAAGACGTATGAAGGCGCGGATATATAAGGACACTTTCATTACCAAGATAGATAGTATTTCCTTCATAGCTCTTCAGTTGTCAATCTAAGTATTCAGTCTACACACCTGAATAGCCTAACGGCTTCTGATCATCATTCGAACACAGTCTTGATATTGCACCTTTGTTACCTCTGCTACCTTACTGCTAACATAAACCCTCTGAACACCTTCTACATACTCACGGGTATTTAGTGTGATCATTACAAAAACGTCTTAATACCTTGTAAAAGGTATTCAAGTACGTCTTCTCAATGGTAATTACGGGTTACCTGTTCAAAAGAGGCGTAGAATGTTGTGGTAATGTGTAAAAGGTATTCTTTTACTGTTGATTGTTTGAAATATCGTATAAAGTACCTTGGCATATTGTGGAAGGTGTTGGCATTAATCCTCCCCCCCCTCTCCTCTAATAAACAATTATTTTCGTAATACCCGAAATACAAAACCTTTCCTTGAATAACAATTTTATTTACATGTAATACGATCTATTTTCCTTTCTTTATCAAGTATTTGATCTTGTTCTGTTAGCTTATTTTTTTTTTTACTTTACCTAATTATCCTTTTCGATTGGTAAAAATAAACGTTAACCTGGTAATAAAAATAGATAAAGAGGTTCTCTATATAAATTGTGCTGTTTTGAAGTTTTTATCCCCCGCTAACAAGTAGTTAACTCTCTAATATAATGCTCATTAACACATACTTTAATTGTATATGTAAAAATTTATATCTCCAGTATATTTATTACCCAGAATATAATTATCGGAAGTTTTGCCAAAAGATTAAAGGTAAGTGTAAGCCTTCAAATAATGGTTAATAATCCATTGAGGAGTAATGGAATACTAGCGCTCGATATCATTTTCATATCCTTGATTTAGGGAGACGTAAATTTGGTTAAATATATATATTTCTTTCCACTTGAAATTAAATATAAATATGGTTATAGCGGAGTTATCGGAGGCTTGTTTAGTATTTGATTTCAAGAACCGAAGAAAGCAGTCAGGTTTTCGAGTTGTTTTATTATTATTCAAAAGCGGCTAGATAATATATAAACTTAGGTAGTTGTCTCAAAAAATGCTATGAAAAACCGGAGCGTTATATAACGGGGGGTAGATACACGTGATAGCGGCGGTTTCATACCGTTTACGCCTATTTGTTAGGGTGATTTACGTATTATGTAACTTTTTAACAGGGATTGTGAAATTTATAATATTAAGGTATTCTAATAACGAACGTGAATGTTAAGGTTAACAAACGGTTAAAAAGCCTAGTTGGATACGATTAAGTAATTAGTTAAAATTTTTAAAAATATCAATGGCAAATTAGGTAAAATGGTAAGTATGAGGGAGAAGTTCTTATCTAAAAAGGGCTTGTATTTGAATTCTAAAGACGGTACCAGTGGGTACAAGGATATCATAAAGTAGTTTTGATCGTGGAAAAAATATTAGTTTGTGCGTTATATTCTATATTAGTAAAATAGGTGTTTTGAAGCGGTTTGATAACTGGTAATAAGTCAAATGAAATATGTTTATAGAATAGGTGGAATAATTCATCGTTATTTTCGATTGAGTTATACCAGAATTCGAAAGTATTGAAGATTATAATATTCGAAAAGATGAAGAACTACTTTTGAGTTGAGTAAATGTAACTTCTCTATTTACCTAATGCTTGTTTTTTTGGGAAGTTTCCTATATAGTGGCGGTTTATTCGAAGTTGAATTCTGCTTTATAGGATATTTTCGACGTGGTATCCGGGTTTGGTTTCATTATAGTTGTTAATAACATCGATAGCAGATGGATAGGAATTATGTATATGCTAGTTCGTAAATGGATCGATAATAATACAAACAAGCTGATTAACGTGAGAACGGTGGTGTTTTTTACCCGGGATATCGAGTTTGAAGACGTGTGATTTAATAATACATTAAATGTAGTATTGGTTATAAAGTTAATTGAATTTATTGGAAAATTAGTTTTGTTTATAGTTTTGCCAAAGAATTTCAAAGTTATATTGGACCTATAATCATTATGATAAAAATAGTTCCTTATTACTGGTTTCCTTTATATATTTTTATATAGCCGTTATTACGGTTTATTTGAATTTCGTAATATTGTGAATTCATTAAAAAAAAAAAAACTTTTAGCTTTTAGCGGGGCTTTGTAATGAAGACAATTACATGTTAGACTAGTTATATAGGGTCGATGTAATAGTTATATTTTATAAAGTATAGGTTAATACCGATAATAATAGTCTTTTTTTATTTAACGTTAATTCATACCTAAGTAATCGACAAATTGGGTCGAATTATGTATAAATAATGATAAAATCCATATATATCAAAATTTTCGGATTAGTTCATTCGGTAACACTGTTAGTTTTATGGTTCAATACGGTGTTTAGGCGTAGTTTCATCCCCGTTCAATCGTAAAGGCGTTTTTAAAAACGAGTTATTTAATTTAAACCACGATTATTAACAATAATACAGGGAAACCTATAAAACTTCTCATAATAATTTGGAAATAGTTTTGCATCAACTTCAACGTCAATATTTTTCATTATTTTAAAGTAATATATTTCTTTAAACTATCCATAATAATTATAAAGTATCATAGGTTGTTAGCTCGTTTTTAAGGGAGGTTAACCATGAAGTTAATTGATACTTTGTTTTAAAGCCGTTCAAAAATTAGTGGGGGTTTAAAAAGTTTTTTTCGGCGACATTATTAAGGAGTCTCCCGTCTATAAATATTATAATTACGATAAAAACATAGAATGATGTATTATAACTTCAATTGAAAATACGACGAGGATAATATGGCAATAGTAATATTGCGGTCGCAGTAACCGGTAAAAAGCGAATTGTATGTAGTTTAAATTAATGAATTAGTAAACGGTTCGTAAGTAGGAACACATATACGGTTACCAAATTATAAACTGTTATTATTGTTTATCGTATATTTCAAAATTAAAACCTTAAATGTATGGTTTTCATTCATACGGATATTTGCGGGAAACCCTCGATTACCTATTCGTATTATGCGAATCAGGTGGTAGTAAGTAACATCCTGGGTAATAACAGCGTTCAAGTTGTTTTAGAGGTCGGTATTAGTGAAAAGTTTGTAACTTTCTGATATAAAATTGTTAATAATGGTTAACCGAAAAATACGCATGTTTGGGAGTAGCGTAAAAGTGATTTATTTGGGGTGAAAAAGCCGTAATTTTCGGCCTAGAAAGTAAAGGTTGGAAAAGCCTTTATGGATATCTTGATTTCTTTTTGTTAAAGTATAGAATCGTATTTAATCCACTCGTTTATTATGAATTAGTCTGAAACACAATTGTGGAAAAGATTTTAATTAGTAGATTTTCTGTTAAGAAAGTCGTCAAATAGTTATAAAGTGTTTTGGGTTTTCATAATTCGTAAAAATGGTAAACGGGCGAGCCGTATTCCGAAGTTTCGCGTTTCATACTTTTCAATAACTTATAATTCCCCAAAATTCCATATTCTGAATTTCGTAATTATATTCCGCGGGTAACAAATGACGAAAATAATACGCTCCTAGGTAAAGATTATTATAATTCTTGTTGTAATGTAAATAACTCCCCAAGGACTATTTGGAATGATCGATTGTTAAAAGGGTTTTTCGTTTGGGGTTCCCCTAAGCAAAAACGTGTTTTAAAAGGAACGAAAGCTTAAGTCGCTCGATTATAGCTTTATCCTCGGGCCTCTAATAAAAGGTGATTCTCTTACTAATTAGCCGAAATCAAAGGCCGGTTATAAGGAAATACTTCCGAATAAATTAGTTTTAAAAGTGATCAAATCCAAAACATCATTATACTCCCAACACAAACGTAAAAGCCGCCTACCCCCAGATAACGTACAACTTCTCTGAGTTTATACGTATTTCGACTCCCATTTTGAAACTAAACCCCAAATAATTAATCTTGAAAACATTAAACTCGTATTTAGATATAACAAGATCGAATTTAACGGCTTGCAAAGAGTTTCATGCCCTTTCAACCTTAATATTATAATCTTAAAAGTTGATGTTGAAATATATTAAGACGTCAGCGTGATAGGGAATACAAAAGATATTAAAAAATAGGTATAACGAATTATTAATATATCGTTAAAATGAGCTGATACACCTAAAAGATTGAAAGATGTAATTAAATATTCGAAATATCCGAAACTGGTACGAAACGTAGTTTCCCACTCGTAACAATTTTTAATAAGAAGTTTGTGAAAAACGGCTCTAACATGAAACTTAGTAAATTACTTAATTAATAAAATATTATCGAACGTTTTTTAAGATAAGAAAAAGGGCATTGGTTGGTTTTTGTAATGGCGTTAAATCGCCGGTAATTGATAGAAAAACGTAAGCTGTTTCCGGCTTTTCCCCACGAATGGTATGCTAGTACCCTTTAAAGGATTATTAGCACGAATATAACTTTAGTCTTATAAATTAATTAGTTTTTCTGTAACACTAAAGGCTCCCTACATTATATGCCATATAACAGGACTCAAAGAAATTTTGAAAGTTAGCTCAAGTATTGTTTTCGAAAACAATATTATAATTAGCTCCTAAACAGTGGAAAAGAAGCTTATTCTTAAATATTTTTATATATAAAAATGTAAATGTTAAAGATATCCGTAAATTTGTCATCAATAGCAATAGAATTTGTGGATTAACGTTTTATTGGTATTTTAAGAAACATAGGCAAAGATCGTGTAACAGCGGTTTGGTTTCTACGAGCTCAACTAACTATGGCGTAAAACACGGAAACATTAACACCTTTTTATGGATTTTATATTGGTGCGAAGCCCTATTTCTATAGGCCGTAGTCACTCTCTTATTCTAAAAAAAATACGTTTTCTGGAATGATGTAAATCATGTATTTGTATTTTATTGAAGTTTACATAAGATAATGTCATATTGAAAATATAAGCCTAAATGGAATATTGGTATCTATCGAGATTAACATTTAAATAAATTGTAGATAATATAAGTCTTAAGTCAATATCAGTGATATTGTAGGTAACTTCGTTAAATTGTTGAGGTAAAATTAAAATACGTCGTAATTAAAATGAATAATTAAATTGCTTATTCACAATGGTATCACAATTATAACCTACATTTATTAAAATTTGAACCAATGGAATAAAATTATGGAATTAATTCATTATAAATAGAAGGCTATTGAATAGTAATAAGTAATTTAGCAGATTGAATTAATAAATTTAAATACCTATATACGATTCTATACAAAAATTATATTTTCCATTTTCAAAGTCAATCAAGTTGTCAGTAACAGTAAGCTAAATACCCGTATTAGCCTTGGTATTAAAGTTGTTCGAACGTTGGTCGGGATCCAGTTCGAATCCAATAACGATTTACACTGTATATTAAACATAAAGTAAAGTTTTTACAATGTCAAAATTTGACTAAACTAATTCAGGTAACACACCACTTAATACCGACTTGGAAAACATTTACGTTAATAATAATAACATCCCCTCAAGTATCGCACATATTTATCTTTCCACTGCTAATCCCGCCGCAAATAACATTATCTTTATCGGAATTACCAATATAACTAACATCATTATATGCAATACAAAAGTTGTGAAATTATATATTAATAAATTACATGCGGGTAACCCACTCATCACGTTTCGTAAATATATTTCAAAGAAATAACGCGTTAGCAAGAATATGCTTGACAAGTTCCTTAAGGATAAAAAACTTGCCGATGAAGGTTTAGGATATGTTGCTGATGTCGGTTAATAGGATCTCACCAACGTTAATGAAAATGTAAATCCGTTGATAAAACCTTTATTTCAAAACTATAAACCGAATAGTAACGGCTTTCGCTGCATTTAGGTTATAATAATACGCGCGAAGTGTTATAGGCTAGTGTCTAGGTTAATGGTTACTAGGGATCTAGCCTTGGTGGTTTCCATGGCTCCCACGATGCTCTGGAACCATTTAGAGGTATGTTTACACCTGTTTATAATGATCACACTAAATACCCGTGAGTATATAGAAGGTTTCAGAGGGTTTATGTTATGAAGAAGGTAGCAGAAGTGCTGAGTGAACAATATCGCAACCGTGCAAGTAATGATCAAAAGCTATGAGGCTATTCAAAATATACTGAGACTGAATACTTAGATTGACAACTGAAGAGCTATGAAGGAAATGCTATCTATGGTGTTGACCGTGTTTTTATATCCCATTGCCTTCATACTATCTTCAGTACTGGATCGTTTGGATCACCGCACTGATTCCACTGATCTAGTGCTGCCTCACCTTGGATCGGTGGCTGATTCTTACTGATCCCATGTAGCCTCACCTTGGATCAGTAACTGATCCATACTGATCCATCACGTGACTTGATTAGTCACCTTGCTTACATAAGAGATGTTCCCCGCCTAATGTGTTGGACTACAGGCTCTCCGTGGCTCAGCTGCATGCTGGCCTGTTTCCTGACCCAACCGTTATCTGGGTTATAACACTGTTATGTAACCGGACCACTCCTTTTTTGTAACCCGCAGCAACTTTTTAACAGGGACTTCTCCTTCATTTTCTTTATCAAGAATAATAAAATGTATTCGACTGTTGTAAGCGATAGCTTTAACTTAATTTCTTTATATATTATCCTCGATTTGTCTTCTCAACAGTATTCTAGCTACTTACAAGCAATTATATCCTAAGGCTATATCTTCCGACCTTTCAAACCTGGATCTCTAGTCTTTGGAACATTGCCTCAACGAGCGTGTTAGGAACCATCTCCAAAATGTCCTAATAACATAAAACGATGATTTGGTTGCCTAATACAAAAGATTTACCAAATCATTATGTATGAAGTTTATTAAACGTCACTAAACCGCTCGCAAATACATTTTATGTATAAAACAACGTAACATCAATGTATCAATTACATCAATAAATATAATCCGTCAACTTAAAGTTGTTACCAATATTTTTACGTTTTCGAAGGAACCCTCCCCCTCCAAAAAAAAATTTCATTTGTACATTACTTACAAACGACCTAACTATCGCGTAGCCCTTTATTAGGGACCGCGCCGACGATAACGAAAACCTAAACTCCTCTAACTTTGACTATGATATTAACGGCATATTCGACAACGCCGGTCGTTAAAGAATTGAACGTAAGTTTTTCGACTAATCGTTTAAGTTTTCCAGCGTAATATTACGATTTTTAATACAAAAGACCACGATCTTACGAAAAATTACTTATAACCCGGAAGTTTATCAGTATATAAAATGATGAATTTTATGTTATTTTGTATTGATATAAGGGTTTTACCAAAACCGTTAAAGAAAATTACTACGTTTACGGTAGCGATAGCGGTAATAATAACCCCGACGTTTTTATAGTAATATTTCGTAAATATGATTACAACCAAAATACGGTGAAAACTGGTATCGCTCTGTTTACTAATTTAAAATAAAAGTTTCGCGAATAATTTTACGGTTTTTAATGTTTAAAGGGTCTTATTAGCGGAAATTTACGATATATCCTGAGAATTAGCTGTTGAACTAATTATCTTAAAAAAAACTATTAATAATACATTTATTAACGCGTTATTTCCCTCGACATATCTTTGGATTATGACGACTAGGTCGCCCATACTTGACTTATTGATAAATGAATTTATAAGTTTTGTACTCGGTATGGTGTCGTTAATTCTATGAATAATGTTGGTATTAATAATATTGTTTGTCATAAAAATAGCAACGGTGACGCACCTACTCTCTATAGTAAGGGAAATGTTATTATGATCGACGTAAACGCACTTCGAGCCTTGACCAAATGACGTGTTAACTGGGTTAATTACTCGGAACTTTTCCGCTGTAAGAACTATAACTTATACCTAAAATACTATGAAAATAGTGATTGAACTTGTACCTACCCATTGAATTTCATGTGATACCCGAACAACTTTGGTACCAAAGCTAATATAGATGGTTAAATTACCTTTATCGATAATGTTATCGATTTTTTCAAAGGAAAATTAACCTTTTTATATAGTTGCATATAAGGGTTAAAAATAATTTAATTCAATCCGATAAATTACCCCCAATTATCAAAAAATTCCCCGTTTAAAATGAATTTACATTGGAATTACATTCAATTTATCAACGTTTTAGTAGGAATAGGTTGCAAATTTTATAACGTTATGAACCAGTAATTTACCCACTAATTAAAGTTACCGCGTATTCTTATTACACACCGACGACTCGGTAAAACCACCCGTTATATATCTGAAACCGACGTACGATTCATTCTTTATCATTTATTCAAACGTTGATTTTAATAAATACTATCATCGAATTCGAACCTATATTATTCCCTAGTTATAAGATAACGTTATTTTGGTTAAATTTTAGATAAAGTATGAATGAGTGAATTACACCACTTTAGAGTATATATAACTTGTGGGATGAAAGGGTAGTTACTGCAGATAATAACAGGCTTTTACGCCGATATAAAAAAAACCAAGAGTATTATTATTGCCACTTTTCATAATATACTCTGTAAGGTTTATAAGAACTAAGTTACTATTACGTAACTTATCGCCGTTCCCTTGAAAAAAAATTATAAAAAATTACCTCCTAAACTACCAGTTTTTGTTAACGATAAACTTCCTGAAATCTTTAAGATTTTCGCGCCTTTATTCGATAAAGCCGTGAAAAATAAATTACTACCTAACCACTTTGAACCCGATTACGAAAATATCGTGTAAAATAAAAATTAAAGTTCACCTTTGGAAGTATTTCAGTGGCTATTATATGACATATTATGGAAAGAGTTTCTAGTATTACGGAAAACTTTAACCGAGTTATTGGACTAAAGTTATATTCTCGCGAATAGATTTTTAACAGGTGTCTCCATACTTTTTGTTAAATAAACTCGGGGGCGATTTATAATTTTACATCAATTACTATAAATATATCACTATTAAGTAAGCTGAATGTTATTTATTTCACCTAATTCAAAAAACGTTTACAAATATTTCACACATTAAAAATGTTACTAAACTCGACGTTAAAGTCGCCTTCTATAAGCTACGTAGTAAAATAATCAACGAGTAAAAGACTGTATTCCGCATACGTCTTAGACTTTTTAAATGACCGATTAATTCTTTCCATCTTTCCGCTACACTGATTACCTTTTAATAATATATTAACAATTCATTAAGTACGTTTTTTAACATTTTTACGTCATTAATATTGACGATATTTCAATGGATATAAATAACACTTTTAACAACCATAACGTTAAATTTAATAAAATGGTAAACATTTTAATTGTGGTTAATTTAAACCTAGACACATACAAATATAATTTTAGTATTGAATAAACTAAATATTGAAAAGCTTCTATTCACAAGGAAATCGAGACATATATAAATCCAGAAAACATATATGTTATCCTTAAATGAGCGGTTTCCACATTTTTATTAGGGGTACGGAATTTTCTCTACTTCAATAACTTTAATCATTGATTTATTAGAAATTATTTTATAATCATCAGTCCCTTAATTTGTTTATACTAAAAGCATGACGCTTTTTGTTGAAAACTTGAAACTTTAGGGTACAGCCCACCCATTCACTTTTTTACGAATTATAAAAACTTCAAATACTTTATAATTCCGTAATTGTTGGAATAGCAGTCAAATGCAGTGCAGTTAAGTCAACTTTACTGTAAGTAAAGTCGATTGTACCGACTGCAATATTGGCTGCAGTTTGTGGGGCTACACTGCAAGTATAGTGCAGTAGGTGCCCACTTCAAATTGGGGCACAGGCCAAAGCGTTTGGCTATACAAATTGGTGTGCAGACTGGCTAGCGGTCTGCCAAACTTAGAACTTACACATCAACCAACAATATCAGTGCAACACCAGTTACTTCGACTATAGTAGTTCGAATCGACTACGTTGTAACGATAAAGGCCTACCAACAGTAATGGCTTTTCGAACGATAAATCTGTTAGTTAAAACGACTTTCATAACTTCGTTTTAAATTAGTTTATAATAAAAGGACTAACTAAAACGGCGCGATATATTATTTCGACGAAATCAGTATATTTCTCAAGGTGTTTTTGATACACATCATTTAGGTTTGAAACTGTAGCATATGCGCCCTAAATAGAGTTTTTCCTTTTTTTGAAATCACCCCCATATAACTATATTTTACATGTTATACCATAATTTACGAGTTTATTTCGAAAATTTATAACCTTTTTATCAACGTCGATCTTTAAAATACCTAAAATACCAATATTATTCAAAACGTTACTTAACTCTGTTTAATTTACGTGGTATATATAAGAAATTGTAGGTTTTCTACCGATATTCGTATTAACGATAACGAAACATTTAAGGTCTTTATTTCGAAATATTTAGTAAACAACGATATCATTTTGCGGTTATATAACCTTATTTGAATTTTTGTTTACGAGCCGTTTACTACTGAATTAATTTAAGTTCCATACGATTTAATTTTTACCGGCTCCCCAAATCGTAACGTTACCATCACCATTTTAACTAAATTATATTTTAACCCGATTTACCCCGTACTATCCGATAATTTGACCGAAATGACGACATTTGTGAACGAACGGCTCATTAACAACACTGTTGGAAGGAATTTCTCAAGCTTTTATCAGTTTAAGAACGGCTTGAAAACAAACTTTTACTCGACTTTATAATCAATATCCTTTAAAAATGAATCATTACCCTATATCACCTTACAATTATTACAGATCTTTTAAGTAAAGCTATTACCTTAAAACCTATAGATACTATAGACGTTAAAGCATACGCAGAACGATTCCTAAATTACTATTGACTATTTTATGGATTCTTTCACGTTATTATTAACAATAGAGGTTTGAATTAAACTAGTGGATTTTAAAAACTCTTTTGTTGGTAGGCCTTTATCTTTGCAACGTAGTCGATTCGAACCACTTTGGTCGAAGTAACTGGTACTGCATTGAAATTGGTTGTGGTTGATGAGTTGTAAGTTCCAGGTTTGGCAGACCACTAGCAGGTCTGCACGCTAATATTTATGGTTAAATCCTTTAGCTTGTGCTCCACTTTGAATTGGGTACCTATTGCACTGCACTTGCAGTCAGTCTCACAAACTGTAGTCAATTTTACAGCCAGTACAATCAACTAAACTGACAGTTTGGTTGAATTGACTTTACTGCATTTGACTGCTATTCCAACAAATTTTACGATTTAACGTAGGTGAAGTAACGTTTAAACATTTTGTTTTACCTCGAAACAAATTATATTACCAAACACGCTAACTAAAAGGTTTTAACTTACCTACGTTTTTTTATTCTTTATACTTAATTCGATTAAAACAGATTATTATCTGGTTATTAATTAACGTCAAAAGATAACGCTACTATTACTATCAGTATTCACTTGTTTTTCGTAATAAACGACTATCACATCAACCCCATATAACCTATCTAACGTTTACTTATTTTAGTTATGGTACTAAGCGTAAAAGCCCAAGCCTTTATCCAACGTATTTGTGACGTTACGAAATTCGCTCAAGCCGTAATTACAGCTGCTTAATAACGTATTAAGAAGCTTGTTAATAAATAATGTTTTCCTCTAGAACGATTTCGGGTCAATGGTAACATTTAGCTTTTCTTTAAGAACTATAGACCGTACCAGCTTTCAAAGAAATTAGGCTGTATTTATAAAAAATGTCGTATTATATATTTCATCGATTCTAACGTTGTTGAATTTTATATTCCGTGTGAAAAATACCTTCGATTTTACATCTATTAACTTATCCGAGACGCTTCCTATCCGCTTTTAAATTAGCAAGTTTCCGATTATTAAACACCGTTTATCGACGTTATTAATTATGCAATGAAACTGAGTCTGAATTCCACTTCGAAAACATTTTAAGAGCCCGGAATAAGCCTTAGATAAGCTTCCCTCATATTAACAACTCCCAAAAACAATATGTTTTGGTCAAATAGGTGGGTTATATATATTCGACTTGATAATTGCTTTTTAATATCTTCAATATCGCGACCCAAAACGTTTTCGAGTCATGTTATAACTAAGCTAAAGATAAAAGAGGGTATTACCGCCCAACCCGCCAACGAGTTTAATTTAATTTTATTCCCTTCTAATTATCAGTTCGGTTAAAAGCCGCTATTTCACGGTTTTTAAACAACAAAAAAGCTAACTCACGTAGTTTGATAGTAGTAATAGATAATCTAACTCAAATTGGTTAAGTAAAACAAATACATGGTTCAACTCACATTAGTTAACATAACCTATAACGGCAATAAATTAATTAATTGATGTAGGTAATTGGCAATAGTAAAGGATTTACCCACCTTGGTTAAAATGACTAGTAACAGTCGTGGGCAAATTGACTCACGTAGGTTAAATGGCATCATTAAATGGCTTAACTCACTACCTACGTAGTAAGATAACCAGCGGATTTATATACAAAAATAAAAGGGGGGGAGGGGGGGTAATTCGCTCCAATAGTGTATATAATAGGGCGAAAAGATATATGTGACTACTACTCAAAAAGGAGAGGGTTTTTAATGGAGGGGGGGCTATGGAGGGGTAAGGTAGAGGTAATTTCACAAGCTAGTGCCTGGGATATTGGTTACTACGGATTTAGACTTAACGGTTTCCATACTTCTACGATACTCTGAAGCTATTTGGAGGTATTATTACACCTGTCACGTGATCGGGCTACCCTTTTTCAGTATCCCGTATCATCTTCTTAGCAGGGGTTTCTCCCTCCTTCTCTTCATCAAGGATAATAGACAGTATCCGACCGTCTTAAGCGACAGCTTTAGCTTATTCCCTTTACAAGAAGTTTTTAATAAAAACATTTGGGTCTTTATTACCGTTATCGTCGCCGCAGACGTGATAGATTTTTATAGAGATCTTTACCATATCTTCCAACTATTAAAAAATTTCGTCAAAGTGGTTCTTTTAATCAATAAATTTCCAATTCCTACGTAATTTACGTAATATTTTAACTTTTCATACCAGGAAAAGTGATTTAATGTCAGAAAATTCAACTGACTAATTAAAAGATTTACATTTCATTCGTTAACGGTCATTATTACCGAAATAATTGTTAATATTGTAATAGAAATTGAATAAATTCGGAACTTTATTATCATCGTTAGGTGATTTAATACGGTCCCTAACAGGAAACGACACGGTAATTATGCTGATATTATTCTTAAATAAATTAAAAAACATATTCCTCTTTAAATAAAAGATTATTTCGAAAACGTAAGCCTACCGGTAATAACTTCGAGTTACCGAATTGTATTCATAGCTGTAAATAATATACTAACGTTGTATTACTCTATATATAATACGTATTAACAAATAAACTAATCCTGCTGAGTAAAACCCACTTGTAGAACGTTGGTAAACCATTTTTACTAAATAATTAATCTATCGTATTAAGTTACATGAACATTTTCAAACTAATCTAGTGCACGCGCATCGAGAAACTACTTCAAAATCTGGGGGTTCAAATTGAAAAGATCGGAAGATACAGCTTTGAGCTATATCCAATCAAAAACATCTAAAATACCTTTGGGAAATAAATATTGAGAATCATATATAAAGATATTAAGCCAAAGCCGTCGCTTAAAGCGGTCAGATACTATCTATAATCCTCAATAAAGAAAATTAAAAAAATGTCTCTGCTAGGAAGTTCCTATAGTGCTAGTAATAAGGAGTGGCTCGGTAACATAGTTGATCACATAGCATAGGTATGCTCAGAATCAACTTTTAAGCAATTTAGGAGCATGGTAAGTGCCAGGGCTAGATCCTTAGTGACCACTAACTTAGGCACTAATCTATGAAACAATGCTAATATTTTCATTGTAAAATTTCATTTGATTTCGCAATAACAAGTTTAATATTCATTTTATGATATATAAAATAACTTTAAAACCAATTAAAGATGAAACGAACCCCCGTTTGTATACAATAATATAACTTGTATAAATCATTCAAAAGCAATAAATCATATCGATCTACCAAAAAGTCGTAATTATATTCAAGTTACAATATCCAATCGCCTTAAATGCTCCTATCAATATCATCACGTTGTATGTTATACAATTACATAATCTATTTAGGTAGACAGTAGAAATCTTTAAGACAAACTAGATTGGAAATTACAACTAAATTTAAACACTCAACTTAATTTTAAGATAATTTAAATAAGACGTTATAAGCTTTGAAATAGAATAATTAAGCTACAACTATATCTTAATTAATATTAAAACCCACTGAAGTAACTTTTGAACTCCATTAAGTAAACTTTATATTTTTAGATATTTTTTATAATACGTCGCTAATACTAGTTGTAAAAGCCAAATTTCATTTAAAGCCCTATATTACAAAAACAGATTCCCTTTCACTATCCCTTACATATTCACTTTAAACGCCTATTTTTTAAAATATTTACGCATTAGTTGTAAATGCAACTAATTATATAATTTTGGATTTGTTTCATGAATCTTTCAAGGTTATTCTCAGCTTATTCGAAAATTCTTCAGAAAATAGATTGCAACGAATTATTCCCAATCATCCAATATTATAACCTTGAACTATATATTAATATTGTATATGATATAAATCTATTATATCATTACAGCTGATAGGGCGCGGGAATACAAACTTTGAAAACCGTATAAGTGATATATTTACGAATAAGAGGATACTAATGAAGTAAATATTTCAAATGATCAAATGATAAAAATACTATTGATCGAAGTTTGGAAATATACAAATAATAACTATTACTCCTATCCTATTCCAAAGCGAAACAAACAACTTTTAAACCAATAATTCGATAATCTTCATAACAAAAACCGTATGAAATACTCGGATAAAGTCCTGTCATTCATTTTACCCGTCTTTGTGATTTGGCGTACCGTTAATAATGTTTAGAAAGGATACTTCGTAATTAACCTTACGTCTTTTAGTAAATAAAGTGTTTCGGATAATGGTCTCTTACTACTATAATACCATATTATCGAATCATTCTGTGTACTACAATGTATTATAATGCTAAATACTATGAAATTTTTTTCAACTACTTATTTACCTATAATTTAAAAATATATTGAGCATAATGAATCATCCTACACCAAAACAATTTTCAATTTCTCGTATAACATATGGAAATTCACTACTTCATTCCTCAATATTGATAAAATATATATTAAAGTAATTTCGTCATTTTCATGGGGTTTTTATCTATAATATAATTATTTTCTGAAATACTTTGAAAGAGAACCTTACGTATATGAAATGAATTATTTTTTCAAGAGAAGGTCTCTTAATTTCGTAAAATGAATCATAATTAGGTTTCAGTCCGTTATGCTACTCGGATTTTACTTTAACAGTCTTTGTTTTTTAACTACTAAATAACAAATTCAGTGATTTCGTAAGCTATCATTCTTAAGGAACTCAAAAGACTTGAAAACGTATTTGGACGCGGTAGGCTTTTCCAGACTAATAATTCTATACTTTACTTAATTATCGAATACGGTACAAAATCTTAAATTCAATCTTCTCGTATAGGATTAAATAAAACATGAATTTAACGTTATAAATAAAGGAAAACGTGAGTATTTTACATCATGTACGAAAAAAGAACCTATTAACAAGTAATAACGTTCGTTTAATAAGCTTCAAGAGTATTTGTACCGACGCTTACATCCATTTCATTCTAATACAACAAGGCTTTCATTTTTTCAAATAGATGGTGGTTTGGAACGTAGACTTAACGTAACATTTTTTTCAAATGAAAATGACTAAATTTAAAGCTTTAGTTAATATATTCAAGAAATTCAAATAAAACCAATTGTATTTCTTAATCAATATCTTACTAAGTCTCAATTATATTACGAATCTCTTCAATACGAGATTACCTGCTTTATCTAATATTGTAGGCGACTACACACCATGTTCGTGACTAATTTTTATGTAGTTTTTGATTTTACAGACCATAAATATATGAAGAATATTGTAAATCAAACTTTATTAAACATCATATTTACCGATCGTATCAATAAGTAGTTACGTAACTCTTTCATGTGTCTTAATTTATATAAGATGGATATTATTTGTCTTTTCGAACGTTTTAGCTTTGTTTAAAATACTTTGTTGGGATTGCTGACGTCAGAAAACGATAACGTTCGCAAAAGAAAAAAGTTTTATTTTCCATCAAATTGTCGATATTTATCCGATACTTATAAACAATATAAATCTTACTATACAATTAACTGAAATTTAAATGTAAGATAATTAAGTTTACGCCATCGGGCTCGTTATTAGAAAAATACAATATAGAGACTAATATTGAATATGTTAAAAAGGGATAACAGTGAAGACATCTTTTTAGTTTTAAAGTCCTTGTATCCTTCACATTTCGTCGATAATATGTTATATAACGGAAATTAAATTAGCTACGATGGTTCAATATTGCCGACCATGGTGATACAGGAATTTCTCGCCAACGTGGAGAATAAATGTTATTATTTCGATTTTAAACTTATAATAGCTCCTTTGAATATACGTGAATTAAAATATAAATATATATTGAATAAGATATATTGTCAGGATTACCTACAATACGGCCAATTTCAAAATATTCATTAGAAAAAAATTTAAAGAGATCATAGTTAATATGGGCTTTTGAGGAGCTTATGTATATTTTTTCTATATATTCCATCTTGGTTTTATTACCATTTTTCTCATTTAGTATACTATAGTATTTGTAAATAAAGGATAAATTAATATTGTCATTCTTATTATATATAAGACATGAAAACTAACACTCTGTTTGAATAGTACTACATGCATTGAAGTAAGTCAACTTTACTTACAGTAAAGTTGGCTGTACTGCAAGTTGAGTGTATTGCTTTGTAGAGACTTACCGCATTAGGTGTAAGTCGAGTTCAGTACGTTGCACTTCATTCTAGGGCACGGGCCAAGCAGTTGGCCATACAAATTACTGTACAGATCAGCTAGTAGTTTGTCAAACTTAGAACAATAAATCCACCATCTGACTACGCAATACTGCTGTTACTTTGACTAATAGAATCGACAACGTTATAACGATCTAAAGATCTTCCAATAATAATTAGTGCTTATTGGGTTAAGCACAGATTAGCTAAGTAGAAGAAAAGGCTACTTTCCAGTTACTCTTTATGTTAACAATGGCGGTTAGGGTAGAGGAAAGATTCTTGCGAAAGGCCTCTATTAGTAGTACGCCAGTCCCTAACAGCAGGAAAACAAAGAAGACTTTTAAGTTACGTTAGTCCCCGACGATAATTTCGAAGTAGATGACGGTATCTTTATTGAAAAACACTAAGAAATCTTTATTACCCCTTTTTAAAACCGTTGAAATTAACTATTAAAAGTTTAAAAGTTCGGTAAATTGGCAAACAGTTAAGTTAGTATTACTATGAGTGTTATTACTATAAGAAGAACGACCAAGTCTCTACGTTAAATAACTACAACTTTTAACCTTCGCCCTCCACTAATAATAAACAACTTTCGACCTTACCCTTTACACCAAATCTTTGCTCCTACTTTACTCTTTTCACCCTCTGCGCTAATTCAATTGTTAAGTTCGCTGCTCTAAGCAGAAAACACCAAGTCGCGCCAAGAAAGCCACATCACGCAACCTTACGTCAAGTCGTCAAGTCGCCAAGTTCCCACGCGACTCCACACTAAAACACCATATCCCTACACATAAAATTACCAAATCTTTCACCCTACACGCCTTACCAAGTCCTACGAAGACCAAAACCTTAAGATGTTTACCGTAAGCGCTTACTTGAAAGCTATAACCAACCCCGCCAGTAAAAAAGCAATTAGGGCGTTTGGACCTATCTTTACCAAATATTACAACAATAACCTTTGGGGAGAAAACGGTAACGAAAACTTAACCGAAGGGAACCTAACCAACTTCGTTAGCTACTATATTATTAAACAAAATGGCGTTGAAAAACGTGACCGTGGTAGCCTTACCTTTCACAAATATCATAAACTCTTCGATTATTAGACTATTAATATATGGAAGAAAACCCAGAAAGCGGTAAAATCCAAACTAAAAAAATAACTTAAACGACGAGGGATTTACGTACCAAATTTTTTTTACTAGGCTAACAAAAACTTTATTTAACCTAACCCAACTTGAAAAATGCTCTTAAAACCTATGACCCAAAGGAAAAGGAATTAAAGAACCTCAACGGCCCTATATGTGATCTAAGGAACCCCCTTTTTACCCTTAGCTAAATTAAGCCTCTTTACGCGTTGGCAATAAGGAACCTGTTGACCTGCTCAGAAGTTTAATACCTCTACGTAACAGCTTGGAATACACTCTTAGCGGAGGTAAATTACGTAAAGTAAAGGCTGTCAACGCGGCCAAAGGCATTGACGTTGGCGCTCTATACTAATTAATTAAATAAAATCGTTAAGCCTTTAAAAGTCGTTAGGTACTACCTCCCCCTTAACATTTTACTTCAAGCTGTTAAATCCCTTAAAAATTTCCCCTTTTAGATTTGCCTATATACGAAAGCCTATAACAGGTTTTACTATGAAACTTTACCTTCCAGGCTAGGCGACTAGCAATTACCCTTAACACCGTACCTTGAAAGCTCTAAAGCTTAAATTACTAGAAAATACCATTTAAGGCTAGGATAACTATCGTTATCTTTCCCTAAAACCTGTCTAAATGGTTTAAATTTACTATAAGCTTTTTACGGACTTCACCAAGATTTGAAACGACGTAAAAAAGTAGAACGAAAAGCCTTATAACCTTTTCTACATTAAGATAATGCACTTCCTAAATATTTGTAAGTGGATATAGGTTAATCCTCTAGGTTTTCACTTACTATTACCCGAAATCCTTATAAGATACACCAAAAACTATTACCTAACATTTCTTACTAAAGCCACTACGTTCCGTAAAATCTACGATAACATAAAGAGCCACTTCGAATACGACGTCCACCTCGCGTAATATTAGACATATTAGGCTATGAAGCGGTAGATTACAATAATAGTAATGAAGAAAGAGGAAAAAACACCAATAGACGTTTTTAATTAAATAATGAACAAGTTAATGTTATGCTAAAAACGATAGGGAAAGCCCACGTTAGAAAAGCTACACTTCGCGAATAGGTACTGGTAATAGTTACAGGTGTTAGCGAGTTTGAATACGCTTTATAACGTCTAAATACTACCTACAAAGGTTTTTTTAACCAGTTTCTCTCCTCGCTTACCACTGTAATAATGCGTATACCAAACTCGTTTTGTATATACTCCCAAGCCGGTAACTTCTTTAACGTAAATAAAAAAAACCTTACGGTAGTCAATTACGTTGACTGTAAGTACGGACGCCTACAACGTTTAAGGTTTGGCCTACCAGCCACAAACTGGAGGTAATAGCTACGTTAACGCTAACAAGGCTAAAATTCAAACGAATCTATTAACCGTAAGCACTATTGTTGTAATAATAACAAGATATATTAAATTCATAGTAAGTCTAGCTACTAGTTAACTCGGTACCCTCCTACCGAGCATAACAACAAAAAGGTAGTATATCATGCCTAATACCCCACTACTTTTAAATAGGACTACTTAAATTAAATTGAAGATTTCTAGAGCGACACGCTAATTAACGGCGTTAACTCCCCTAAATAAATTAATTAATACGAAGATACTACTTTTGGTACGGCCTAATAATTAGCCTACCATGCCTTACTATACTGTTTAGGTGGTAAAGACTTTTATCTTTACCCCAATTAAGCTTCTAACTATTTATATACCTTTAATTTTCACAATCGTTACGCGGACCATACGTTTGAAGATATTATGCCATATATAGGGATAGTAAGGTACTTAATAGAAGGCTATTTGTAATACGTGGTACTACAGGGGAAAAGTATTATAGCTATTGAAATCGATTGTTACGATATGAATAAGGTTAAATTTGGCTTTATCTTAGGCAAACAATTATTGTTATTAGGGATAACGGTAATTTAAATTGTTATAAAAGAAATTATGTTTTATATCCTTAAGTTTAATACTCTCTTTTTACTTTATTTAAAGGATATAAAGACTTTTCGGCGTTAACGTCGACATTAACGTAGACGAACTGGTTAAAAAAGGCCAAAGGTTTTCACTCGCCTTTAAGTTCGGGTATTCATGGTTTTATCTTTAAGGCTTGAAGGCAATAATGTTAAACTTGACGGAGTCGGAGATAAGTTAATTACACTGGCGCTTTGACTATCCAACAATTAGTAGGCTATGTAAAGACTTGAAATCCGCAAGGTATGAAAATATAAAGACTTTATTTCAAAAGCCACTAAAAGACTTCACCACCATTTCCAAACATATACTTCAGGCCCTTAAATATTTAAATTTACATTGAAAAACGACAAATACTTCAATTTCGAAATCTTTATCAATATGTTTTACTTGGATATAAGCCTATTTTTCTTGTCGTTAACTTCGTAGCTTCTTTTTACGACGCTAAAAGTCCATTTCGGCAAAAGATACGTAGAAAAATCTAAGGATACTGTGAATTAACACATATTTAGGCCTACCTAACGTCGTCGTTTACAATACCGGCACTAACTTTACGGCGACGGAATTTCAGGAAGATGTTAAGATAATGGGTATCTAGTGTAAACAGGTTCCTATGGAAGCTTACTGGAGTATTGAAAAATTGAAAAGGCATACGTACTGTTTCGCCAGACGTATAATATTTTTACGCTGGAAATTAGAATTTTTACGGATCCGGAGGCTTTCTTATAAATGTCAGTAAAAGGCCTTAATAATACTGTAGGTCTTAACAGCTTAGTGTCAACGTTACTGGTCTTTGGAGAGTACCTACGACTAACGAGTGAATCCCCGCCCTCGGTAAATACTTAAAAACGTGTGACGGTCTATAGCAAAGCTTTGAGAGAGTTGCGAAGAGAATCGGCACGCCGCCAGGTTAACGACGCCCTTAACACTAGAAACGGTCCTATAACAATCGACGTACTTATTTTACCGTCGTAAAGTAAAACCCTCGTATAACAGGAGTCGGGTAAATAAAAAAGCCTGTATAAGATATTAGATATCGCGAATTTCGAAGTAGTTATTAAAACTATCAACGGTTCTGACTCTTTTCGAATTACTTAGATTAAGCCTTATATTAAGGCTACCAATAATAAAGACCTTTAGGTCGAATAACTGCGACTAAGCTAATACTGTCGGTAAGGTCTCAAGCCTATAATATTCATATAAACATAACGTCTTCAGAAGAGTAACCATAATGATTGGTAGTTGTAGTAAAAAGATGATGATATGAAGAAGTATCCAGAGGTGTAGGCTACAAGTGAGGGCTTATAAGCCCTCGCCCAGAGCCTACCACTCTGGAATACCTGCTTCTAGACCGCTCCATGCATGAGAGTGTAATATGTAGCATCTTACGTTATCATATACTCTGCAAGAGTACAGCTTGTAGCATTATACATTATCGTATCATGCTATAGGAGTGTATCTTACAGCGTAATGTACTGCCACCTAAATATACTATCTATGAAGGTATATAACAATATCCACATAGGCAATCTTTTCCTCTTTTTTTGTGCGTTCCGTATTTAGTAATGACAGTATAGCTTTGGTTTGTATCCGTAATCCAGTAGTGACAGTATAAGTGGTGTGGTCCGTATTAGTTGTATAGTAGCAATATTATTAGTTGATAGTGACAGTGGTATATGCCATTATTCCAGCAAAAACTTTTTTCCTTTTCTTTTTTCCTTTTCTTTTTTCCTTTTCTTTTTTTCTTTTTGCTTATAGTAAAGCACTGATGTTGCGAATTAGGTTACGTAACCTTCCTCGTAACGTCGATGGTTGTAATAAGTGTCAAAAGAAATGTATATATTTTGAATACGTACGTTAAGGCGTTGTACGTAAGTAGAAGCGGTGAAATACTGTTATAGGTGGTTTGTTTTCATGGTGACAGGAGCGCTTTTATCTTTTTGTGGAAGGCTAGTTACGTGTAAAGTATTTGGCTACTCCTCCTCCTGAGGTATTGGTTCGGATTGGTGTAGTATAACAGATTTTGCTAAAGCGATCGGCGTAAGTGTTGCAATTGTAGTCGATTTCGAATTAAGCGAGCGGTGCGTTTGTTGTATTTGCGGTAGATCTGGCCCTTCCTCCTCCTATAGCTCTCTTCCTTTATTTTTCTCAAAGTGTTTGATATTCAGGCCTTCCTTCTCCTGTAGCCCTTGTCCTCCTCTTTGTAGCTGCGGCTCAGACTTTGCATTTAGGCCTTCTTTCTCTTCCTTTCGCAACCCTCCTTTGCCTTAAGGCTGTGGCTCGGGCTCTGTACCTAGCCCCTTCTTTTCTTGAGGTCGTGGCCAGGAATACGTAGCCAGCCCTTTTTTTCTTTTGGAAGCGTGTAGGGGCAATCTTTTCTTTCCCTTCCTTTTTCTGAAGGTGTGGTTTGAGTTGCACACACAAGTTTTCCTCCTCCTGTAGCCCTTTTTCTCCTCCTTGCGGCTGCGGCCCAAACTGTGTATCTAGGTCTTCCTTCTCTTCATTTCGTAGACCTTCTTCGCCTTAAGGATGTGGCCTAGATTGTATACACAAGCTTTCCTTCCTTGACAGTTCTTTTCCTCTTTATTGCCTATACAGGCCTTCCTTCTCTGGCAGTCATTTTTTTCCTTGAAGTTGCGATCCAGACTATGTATCTAGGCCTTCCTTCTCTTTCTCTCGTAGCCCTTCCTCGCCTTGAGTCTGTGGCTCGGACTCTATACTTGGCCTCTCCTTCTTTTGAGGTAATGGCTAGAAATCCGTTCACTTCGAAATTTGTATTAGCTGAGCCGTTGCAGACAGAGCTTCTGCGGTGCGGCTGCTGCTTTTACCGGGTGTATTAATACCTCTGTTTCGTAATTGTCTTCGTAGGATACTTGCAATTATACCATCTACTATTCTTCACATATCTAGTGTTCAATTCACAAAGTCTTCCCTGAAATTTTCGAATAAGTTGCGCCCTTTAATTTTGCCACTGCAATAGTTAAAAATCATGTTCGTAAAATACGTATTTGCCTTATAAGAGTCTAAATCCTTTACTAATACTTCGATTTTATTGTCCCACAAGTTAAGGTCTAGATACCTTAAGTTATTACTACAAAACAACGTATATATATAAAATTAAACTATATATTCATTAACTTTTGCCAGGTCTGTTACTAGTAGAGCCATTATATGTTCGTAAAGGGTAGTAAAATTTGCTAATCAAATGAATTTTAAATAAGATGAAGGTAAAAGTAAAGCGAACGCAGAAAGGTTTTATTATCTCTTAGTAGCGCTATATTAGCTAAGCGGTTAGTAAAATTTAAATAAACTTAAAAAAATAGGGTAACCGAAATTTAAAAAATACAGCGAATGTAAGAAGGATTTTTCAGCATTTAGTAGCGTCGTATTAACTAGATGGTTAGGAAAACTCAAATGAACATAGAATAAACAGGGTAAACGAAATTTTTTTAAAAAAAAAGCGAATATAGGTAGGGTGAGTATGGCAAAGGAAATGTGGATAAGGCAAGTTACATTTATATGTAGGGAGGCTTAATGTGTAATCCGGTGTGTGGTAGTCGGTCTGTATTGGTGTATCGTAGCAGAAATTGGTGGAGGGATCGGTTAGTTACTTAGTATGTAACTGATTTTAATAAAGCAGTCGGATTATTTATTTATACGTAACCGAATTTTCTAAAGCGATTTAAATAGGTACTAGCGAAAGGTTCCAAAACTTGGTGTTTTTGACTTACGTAGCCTAATATCCGGTAGGTCCTAATAAAGGGTTCCGAAACTTGGTATTTGGTTTACGTGACCTAGTATCCGGTAGGTTCCAATAAAGGGTTCCAAAAAACTTTGTAATTTGGCTTATGTGTCCTGATACGTGATAGAAATCCCTTTAAAAAGGACTCAGGTTGCACGTTCAAAGAGTCAATACAAGTTAGCGGTTAACAGAATGGGGCTAATCTTCTCAAAGTCACTCCAGATCTTATAGTCTTGTAACTCTTTGGGTTTCTCGGTGCTCCCGCGTAATTACACACTCCTGTATGGTTCTTATAAGGCGTATTGTTAAAGCATAAGCAGTTGGTGCCGCTATAGTATCCCACTATAGGTATTCAACATGTGTTTGTCTCTTCTTTCCTAAGCTGTTTGTAGTCGACTGAGTCGGCTACTAATTAGTGTCGGTAAGGTCCCAAGCCTATAATATTCACGTAAACACAAGGTCTTCAAAAGAGTAATAAAATGATTGGTATTTGTAGTAAAAATATAATAATATAAAGAATTATCTAGAGGTGTGCGCTACAAGTGATGGCTTATAAGCCCTCGCCTATAACTTACCACTCTGGAATACCTGCTTCTAGACCGCTCCACGCATGAGAGTGTAATCTGCAGCATATCACGTTATCATATACTCTGCAAGAGTATAGCTTGTAGCATGACACATGATCATTTCATGCTACAGTAGTATATCTTACAGCGTAATGTACTGCCACCTAAATATACTTTCTATGAAGGTATATAATAATATCCACAAATACGAACCTCCTTTATCTGTTATCAATAAACCGATAAAACGCCACCGACCAAGATGACCCTCAAAGAAAGAGAACGTTAAAGAGGATAAATACATGCTGTGTCGTATATACAATACTGTTTGAATAAATAGAAAAAAAAAGGATAACAAAATTAAACATTAAAACTCTGAACGTAAAGGATTATCAAGACTTCCGGCAAACCCTTTAATGAAAGCGATAAAATCGAGATTAACGGCCTATTAATTTAAGGGGTTATATATTTCGTATCAAAAACCGAATTTAACCTTTAAAACCTAAACGTTACGATTTTTTAGTCGAGGATTATTTACGAAGTTGAAGGCAATACTATGGGTAGGTTATACGAAAATTTACTTTCAATCGCTTAAAGATACGGCGAAAAAAGTAAGGATTGGATCCTTACGTAGTCGCTAACGATTGAGAGGATTAGTTAGCGTTTAGTAGTCGTTTTGGTAGCAAATTTAATAGTAAAAACTAAAGGCAAGTTTACGTTTAATAGCCGTAATATAATGTAAACTTACATATAATTATTAATGGATTCATAACGGATCATATTACTAAAACTACCATAAGAACTACGTATTATTTACCATTTAGGCACGGTAATACGATATATAAAACTATTATACAGATTAGTTGAATTAGGTATCTATTAGTTTCTAATTTACTAGTTGTATTTCAAATTATGACTGGCTATGGAGTTTTCAATATACGACCCGTGTTTGTTAGTATCGTAAGAAAAAGATTTCGGCATAGTAAGAATATAAATTAACGATAACTTGTTCGTTAGAACGGCTAGCTTTATGACATTAGAACAGTAGACGATTAAAGACTTTAAATTTCGAAATTATAAGCTAATAATGATGTCAACTAAGGGTAGTTAATTTGACTTTAATGGATCGTTAATACGTATACTTGGTGTTAATTTCGGTCTTATCTTTTTCTAAAAGGGCCAGTGCGCTATTTTAGCTGTAATTAATAAGACTGACAAGGCCAAAGCTTAACGATATTTGAAATAATGTATTCGAGGCAGCTATATTACTATCTAATAATAACTGAAAGCCTTGTACGACCTAATTTATCACAGTATACGTATAAAATCCAATGGATAAGGACTTTAATCTATTAAATAAAAAGTTCGAGTGATAAATGCGGAACTTATACCGCAGGATTAATATAGTTTCAATCAATTTATTAAGGGCTAAGTGAACGATTTTTATGGACGGGTCCTTCACAAATAACATCGACCTATCTTTACAAATATACTTTTTAATAACTTTTGTTAACAAAGATAGAAGGGAAGACTAGTTTAATGTTACCGGCAACCTGATCTATTGGACCTTGGTTAAGTGTAAAAGGAGTATACAAAGCGTGCTAGTATAGCAGATATACAATATAATAGTGGGCTTTAACGTAGGTATAACATTGTAGAAGACCCTTATCATTATCACCAAGAAATTAAAGATTCCTTTTATTCCAGTGATAATTTATATCTACTCGAGGAGATTTTTCTAATACCTTTCGAAGTTCGGAACCATTAGCGAAAAACTCCTGATAATCGACGTGATGGAACTCCGTAAAGCTTACAAAAGGAGGGAGATTAAGGAGTTCCAATAAATCGATAGCAAAGATAATGCCTTAAATTCCATAATGAATACAATGCCAAATGAGGCTTTGAAAAGGTTTGTGAATAGTAATAAGCTGACTATACGTATCGAAAGCTACGTTAATAAGCCGCCCAGAAAGCCTAAATTACGTGACAACGGATAAGGATGTGCTGGCAGACTTGAAGACTGCTAAGGGATTGATAATAGTGATTTTTTTAAGTAGCACGATTAAAGTAAAGGCTTACCAAAGCCTGTGACAGAAAAACTTTTTGTGGGAATTAATAAATTCGAACCTCGGAACAACAGAGCAATTGAGGTCAAAACGGGGGTAATTTGAATGTAATTGGGTGAAATTAAGTATGGAAGTTAACTGGAATTAACAAAGGTCTGGCTAGTTGACAAGAAGGTAATTTAGTAATAACCAGAAAATATTAGTTAGCCACACTAGTATACGCGTACAAACTAAAAAGCCGCCAGTATTAAAATAGTACTACACGCAATGCGGTAGGTCAACTTTACTTATAGTAAAATTTGCTATACTGCAAGTTAAGTGTATTGCTTTGTGGAGACTTACCGCATTGAGTGTAAGTCGAGTGCAGTACGCTACACTTTACTCTAAGGCACAGGCCAAGCAGTTGGCCATATAAATTACTATGCAGACCGGCTAGAGGTCTGTTAAACCTAAAACAATACATATACCATCTAACCACGCAATACTACTGTTACTTCGACCAATCTAATCAACAACGTGGCAACGATCTAAAAACCTGCTAACAAACTCCTTCTTTCAAAACATATAACCTTTATTACTGCTAAATGTGATACAAAACTATCTATATATTTGTTATTAACTGATTAGATTTACTTCAAAAAGATTTTTTCAAATCGTAATCCTCAATTCTTATTTGCATCTTGGTGAAGACTGTAAAAGTTTTTTGACACGAGGTAAATGATAGCGACAGCTTATTATCCCCAAACCTATAACTATTTTAAGAAAAATAATCAGTTTTTTGAGTTGAAATTTTGTTACTATGTGGCTAAATATCCTAAAAACATTGTATTAAGTGTATTTAGACATAAAACAAAACTTTAATAAAGCTTATTTTCAGATTATCGATACTAGCCTTTATAAGTTCCCCTTTTATATGAAACTACAATTACCGGAAAACTAGCTTATTTTCTTTATGTCTCGCCAATAAACTAGTATATGTTTTATGCGTGAATACTTGAAAAGAGATGTTTAATTCATGATAGATATCGTAGCCGTAAAGGCCAAAAATAGATATAATGCGAATTATGGATAGTACGATTTTAAAATTAGAAATCAGACTTAACTAAAAACTAGTCGCGCGTATAAACCACTTTATCGCTAAAGAAAACTCACTTCTTTCCGCCTGAGACCCTTCACTATTGAAAATAAAGTTTGAAAACTCTTTTTCACTTGAAATGCACCTTTAAACTTAAAAATCCATCTTACTATTAGTTTCTTATACATAACACCTGCCTGGAATAATAAAACGTTTAAGCGAGTAGTTCCGCCTTTAACGTTTATTGAATATAATAACTATAAAGTTAAATTTACAGTTGAAAAGATATTGGATAAAAGGTTAGACAGTTGTTGTCATCTCAACTATCAAGTTTAATATTTGTTAGGATTAAAAGGGTTTATAATTATAAATAACGAGTAAGTAAGTTTCAAAAAGTTGAAACATTATAAAAACTTGATGAGATAGTTTGATAAGAATCTTTGAGAATGAGATAGGATGGTTTGTTTTCTTGCGAGTATTGATTTTCGCGAGTGTTGATGGTTTTCTAGCAAGTATTGATTCTCGCGAATTTTGATAGTTTTCTGGTGAGTATTGATTTTCGCGAGCGTTTATTCTCGTTAGTATTCCTTCTCATAAGTAGCTGTTCTCACGAGAAATGATGGGGAAATCATGTTTTTTTGTCCCTAAGCTTTTATTAGACCTGAGTGGGGTACTATACCCCACCTGCCTTAATTGTTATTGTTGTTGGTAGGGCTTTAGACGTGGAAACGTTGTCGATTCTATTGGTCGAAGTAACAGTAGTATTGCCTGGCCAAGTGGTGGATATATTGTTCTAGGTTTGGCAGACTAATAACCGGTCTACACAGGAATTTGTATGGTCAATTGCTTGGTCCGTACCCTAGTGTGAAGTGGGTGCATACTGTACTTGACTTGCAGCCAATACAGTAGTCACACACAAAACAATACACTCAACTTGCAGTTGGTATAGTCAACTTTACTATAAGTAAAGTTGACTTACTGTATTGAAATTGATAATATTCTAACACTGGCGGCTTTTTGTTTTGTGCGCGCATGCCAGTGTAGTTGATTCAACTTTTTCGGTTACTGCCGAATTATATCTTCGTCAACTAGCCAGACCCCTATCAATTTCAGTTGACTTCTGCACTTAAATTGGCCTTAATTTCCTTTTTTCTCCCCTACGGCTCCAAGTCTCGACTTTACCAACTCCCGTATATAAGTCTTTTATCACAGACTTTCGCGTACTGATCTATTGTCGCTATTGTCCATCTTAACCCACATAGGTTAAGTCGTTTGCCACTTTAGTTAACCCACGTGAGTTAACTAGCCAACTACTACTCTTACTTCCATTGGTGTTAATGGCTATTTTAACTAAGTAGGCTAAATTATCTATTGATTTTATTTAACTTATATAGGTCAATTAACCTATTATTGCCTCTAATTCAACCGTGCTATTTAAAAAAGTTGCTATCGCTAATTTTATCCCCTTAGTAGTCTTTTGGTTTATTGGTATATCTCTGTTTGTTTACACGTAATTTAGCCTTGCCAGGTGGCCTGTTAACGTAGCTCTTGATGTGTATAATTAGCTTATTCCTATTTACAAACCTTTCAAGGGCTTCATTTAGCGATTCCTTTTTTATAGTGTTAGTAGAATTATTCATATTATTGATCTACCGGAACTCCTCCATGTCCCTGTTTATGTAGGCTTTACAAAGTATTATTATGTCGATTATCAAGCGCTTTTTACTGGTGGTTCCGAGTTTTAACAGGCATTCGAATAGGCTTCTCGGGTTGGTATAGATTACTACCGGAATAAAGGGAATTTTTATTTGTTTGGTAACAATATTAAATGTTGTCCATAGTGCTATACCTATATTAAAGCTAGCCATTATATCGTAATTCTCTAAAGCCAGCACATTACGTATAATCCTCTTGAATTTGACGGAAGACTAGTGAATCAAGTTATCGATAATAGTAAATTGGTCTGTTCGACGATTTTTATGAACGAAGATTATTAGGAAGCCCATCTGTAATAATATATCTATATTATTTATAAAGGAGCCGTCCGTAAATATTATCAACTTGACCTTCGACAAATTAATTGGAACTATATTAATCCCTTGGTCTAAATTCTGTATCTATTATTAAAACCTTTCATTTTACTGGTTAAAGTCTTTATTTGTTGGGTTTTACGTTTGTGACGCAATCTATAGGTCTTAGGAGGCTTTTAGCTGGTATAGGGTAACGATATAACTATTACAAGCGATTTGTTTTAAATACGGTTGAGACTTAGTTATGTCAGTATTATTAATTGTGTTGAAGTTATCACCCTAGCCCTTTTTGTGAAACTAAAGATTAGTATTAACATTAAGTATACGGATTGACGATTTGTTAAAGTTAAGTTTATTGCCTTTTCGTAGAGTCGTGACCAGTTTGTAATTTCAGAACTTGGAGTCCTTAATCGCTTAATATTCCGATGATATAAAGTCAGTAATTCAGACGAAGAGGGTATCATCAGTTTGTATACCCACTATACAGAAGTCTTTCTTTTACGTTATTAATAAATACGCGTCGTAAATTGAAGACTTTATGCTGAGTCGTGACTTGAATTACAATTGGTAAATTAGAAACTAATAGAGGCCTGCTTTAATCAATCTGTATAGTGGCTTGATATATTTTATTAACGTCCCCAGAGGGTATGTGGCACGTGGTTTTTGTAATAGCTCTAGCAATAAGATCCGTTATAAATTGGTTGCTGACTTCGTATATGTTTTCGTTATATCGCGGTTATTAAGAGTGAAGTTTTCTTTAGTTTTAGCTATCAAACTTCTTGTTAAAGAGACTACCAAGTATTAGATGATTTTATGAATAGTTAACGATTGGGTAAAGACTCAGCCTTTTCCTTTTTAATCATATCCTTAAGCAATTAAGTGTGACTTTTCGTAAGGTTACCTTGTGATTTTGTCCTTGACTTTGTGTATAATCCTCGACTTGAAGATTGTAATATTCGAGTCGTAGAGGTCAAAGTCGATTCTAGGTAAGAATTGTATAACTCCTTAAATTAAAAGGCCGTTAATCTCAACTTGATTATTATAACCCAAACCGAGGTTGGGCCAGGAAGTAGGCCAGTATGCAACACTGCGCTACTAGAAAACCTGAAGTCTAGCATCAGGCGGGGAACTTCTTTTATATCAGTAACCCCGGACAGGGAAGGATCGATGGGACCGACAGCGGTCCAGTCGATTATACAGGACCGATGGGACCGACAGCGACTCCAGCGGTCCAGTACTGAAGATGGTATGAAGGCACGGATACATAAGGACATGGTCATCACCACACAGATAGTATTTCCTTCATAGCTCTTCAGTTGTCAATCTAAGTATTCAGTCTACACACCTGAATAGCCTAACGGCTAGTGATCATTCTACAGCACGAACAAACATCTTCTTGATATTGCACCTTTGTTACCTCTGCTACCTTACTGCTAATATAAACCCCCTGATACCTTCTATTTACTCACGGGTATTTAGTGTAATCATTACATTGATCGCTTTTTAAAAAAGGGTTTCAGAAGGTTTTAATAATGTTTTGTATCCAAAGTTTTAATGTTAAGTCTCTGTTATCTTTTCTTTTGCTTATCCAAGCAGTATTATAGATGCGGCCCGATATATATTTCTCGTACTTAGTGTCTTTCCTTTGTGGTGGTCGTTTGCACCAGCGGCGTTTCATAAGCTTATTGATAACAAGTATGAGGGGAGGTCGTCTTTTTTCATTTATTCTATTTGAGGGTCTTTATCGCTATATTTAATCGCCTTGATATATGGCTTAACCTGGGTAGTACGAAACGTTGCGAGGCTGTTAGCAATTTTAACAACTACTTTAAAGTTAGAGATAATTAAGATCCTGTATATTTTATCCCATTTTCCTAGCTTCCGTTACATAAGGACTTTATTTCGCGACGGAAAAGAAAATACGTCGATTATCGTGGTGCCGTTTTTAGTATTGAGGGTATTATTAACTTAACGCCGTACCGATTCCTTTCGCAATTTTTAATACCTTGCTGTAAGCTATAGTTCGCTTCTAAGTACTTGTTAATAATGTAAAATCATTTGTTAAACTTAGGTACACTTTAAAGACTAGTAGTGTTAATACCAGGCCATTAGGGCTGATAATGTTATTTAAACCCTTTACTGTTATCTAAAGGCGTACCTCTTGATCCGTAAAGCTTTTAATCTCTAATGTTGTTGTACATTACTTTGGGGGGGTACATACATATAAAATAAGGAAGGCACGGTACCAGTGCTGGCTGATACATGCTTATCGCTTTGCTTCTAGTCCTAGTTCTAGTTTCTTCTTCTTCTATCGTCAGAATACTACACTGTTTCAACGTTATATTACCACCCTACACGCGTACCAACAATCAGTATCTGTAGGCTAAAGATCTGAAAAAGTACCAGACTTACCTTTCACCAGTTTAAATAAGACAAAACGGAAAGAGCGTTACCAGTTTTACTATACTAGTAAAAACAAAAACAACAACCCGACCCATCAAACCTTTCATTTTTTCCGTTTTTTCTGCTTTTCAACTCTAAGACCCTCAACTTTTTTTCCACTAACTAATACTACCATTAATTACTTTTTCTCGTTGCCGACCCCCTATTTCTTTCCTCATCATCGCCATCGTCGTTATCGTCATCGCAGCTATGATTTCGCTCGTAGCCAACCCCGTCATCGCTGCCACCGTTACCTTTCGCTGTTGCCATTAGCTATTATAGCTGCCTTTTCACTTTCCTTCGATTGTCTTCACAGCGCCGCTGCCGTCCTCGCCATAGCTGTTATTAGTATCGCCAATGCCGCCGCTATCCTCGCCGTAACCACTGTCAATCTTGTCGTCTTTTCGCCAACTGGTCGTTAATAAGCAAGCGCGAGTTACGTACCTTAGCCTTGGATTACTTCAAGGCACCAGTTACGCTACGTTACACTCGTAACAAGCTTTTAGCAACTACAACTTAGCTCTCAGAGAAGGAAGCACCTGCTACTCTTACAAGCATTCCTTTACCAACCTCTCCTTCGCTAATCGCCATGTTACACCTTTACATACCGGTCAATAGTAACATGAATCCCTTTTCCCAGCCAAAATGAGTTAGGCACTTATAATAACAAACAATAAAAATAAGTATAAACTTTCATAAGCGCTTTAATATAATTGATATAGGTTTATAACAGCAAATAAAAGACCATTAAACGATTACGGAAAGTCGTTTTAAGGTATTTACGCGTGATAAAAATGAGCGTTTTCGCCCATAAAGTCTTTGTCCTTGTCTTTACAGCCTTCCTTCTCGTCCTTATAATCTACGTCCTCATAGTAATTGGGCTACTCCAGCCTTCTGGTTTTCGTTTGCTAGCACTTTTCGGCGCTTAAAGTGGGAGGAAATAGGCGATTATAACTCTAAGTACTACGATCCGCTTAATATAGGTATCGTTACGGTAAAACGTAACGTTATGTTTACTAACTTTTGATACTTCTAGGTTTATTTGAAAAGTTTTACCAAATTCAATTCTGAAGTAAAAGGTTAGATCGTATTTATATTTAGTACTTTATTATAAATTTTCGCTATCTTTTGGTGAAATACAAAGATTTTCGACGAAAAACGCCTAGAATTAACTTTCTTAGGTTTGGAAGATATTTTAAGATTATTGATTCAACGTTTTAAATAGACCTTGACCGAGGTATTCAAAAGTTCTGAAAATTTATATTGATCTTACAAAACTTTATGAAAGAAAAATACGGGTTAAAAATATTTAAATCAAGTTAAGGTACTTAAGGATAATACGTACCCTGAATCATCGTAACAAGAAGTAATAAAAAGTTATAACTAACATTTAGCTTTTACTAAACTTAAGTATTTAATAAAACTTTCTTCTTTTGAATTGTAAGTAAAACCTCTACAAGTATATATATTAAATCCAAGAGTTTCAAGCCATTATACTAGCGGTCGTCAACCGTAAATATCATTATGACGAACCTGTGATTAAGGATAGCCGCGAGAAGTATAACTAGTAGTATTTTGAAGAAAAATTATAATACCAGATTTTAAACTCATACAAGGATAAAAAAAGGTGTAACAAGAAACCCAGCAAAAGTCGTTACCGTATTCGAAAATATGATTACGCATTTCAAAATCGTAAGCGTAAAACTTGTAAGGCTAGAGATAAACCTCGCGAAAAGCATCGTAACGATAATTGTCGCGATGGTGATGGTTGCCACGAACATAGTCGCCGCCATAAACGAGTTAACAACGTTAAATCAAAATCAAATTTTTTTAATTATTCCGACTAAATATATAACTAGTTTAAACGCTTTTACTTGCCCTTTTAAACGAGTAGGGTAAAATTTATAAAAAAAAAAAAATAGCTAATTTCATTACGCGGCTAAGCCGTCGGACCTATACTAGTTATAAACATGAGTACAAATCTCGTAATACACTTTTTAAATATCTAAAGGTTTGTTATAAAATAAGGATATTATCGTTACAAATTATAGAACGGATGATCCGGTACATGGATATTAAAACATATTTTTTCCGAAAGTCACTAACTTTAAATTAAATTCAAAAGTTATTATGGCTAAATTTGTTTAGAAAAAGGTGGCTATAGTTGTAGGAGGTTTTCGCTTCCTTTAAATAACTATTTGTACCGTTTTATTCAGCTCAAGTTGTATTTTTTACCTTAATAAGAAAGCTCATAAATATCTTGTTACTAAATTGTGGCTCGACAAGTACTTTTTTAATGATACCGAGATGGTTACCTTGTTAGGCAAAATTATTTCGGGTATCATAAAACCCTTAGTAAAGCTAACCACTAAAGCTCGCTAATTATTCCTAACTTATAGCCATAATTCGAATAATATACCTGGTATTCTTAAGGAAATTGTAAAGTCGTGGATTGTTAATCGCTTAAACATAGGTACCCTACTTTCGAATAACTGGATAAAACCTCATAAAGCGGATATTCTTATATTAAAAATGTTATTCTCTTTAAAAATAGCAACTTTAAGGTGCCTTTATTAGTCTTTAAGACAGCTATAAATCCAGTTGTACGCAAAATTTTTACTAAGGCCTTAACTGGAACAATATTATTTAGGTATACAGTATATCTACCAGTTGAATATGCTAAGCTCCTTGAGGATTGTTTATTCATATTCGTAGCATAATATCTATATACGATAAATGTAATTGTAAATTTGACTACGATTTATATTATTTAGCTTTAAAATCTTACTATTACTGTTGTTAATATTTCCGAGTATATATATCTTGGAATTATTACAAAGTAGAAAAATACAGTTTATTTTACACTGCTTGGAACAGCGCCGTGTAAACGTTATTGTAGGTAGCAGATATTAGAAATGTAGCTTCCGAGACTACTTATCATACTCGTAAAGCTTTTGGGAATTCTCCAGTAACTCTCGTAGTTACAAGAGACTTAGGCTCCTAAACCTCACTTATAGGAGCCGATTTTCTATTAAACTCTTTTATCGCCAAGATAACAAAGAAAACTTAATCTCGCCCTCTTCCAAAAATTCTCGTTAACCCATAATTTGACAGGCCCTTTTGAAACGTTATCGCTAAGTTTACTCAGGACCCGGTACGAAAATTTAAAGATATTTAACTAAAATTTATGAAAAATGATAAAACCCAGAATATGGTTAATTAATAGAATAAACCTCGTTTTAAGGACTTTACGCTTTTTATGATATTATAACTCCAAATTACGTTCTAATATTAAAAGTTAAATACGAAATTTATATCAACGTAATGGAAACGCTTAAGGCTTTTAAATTCGCAAATATTTGCGATAAATTTTCCTAATATGTAGTATAATTTTAGGCTTCTTAAACTTTTTTCGACCAAATAATAAAATTTCCCCTAATAAAATATTAGTAAAATACAAAACTTGATCGATATCGTTACCCGGGTTTTTTCGGCGAAACAAAGCTCTTTAAAATTAATGGTTTGATAATTTACACCGTTCAAGCTATATGGAATTTATAAACGATATTTTCCTATTCGTTCTATTAGTTTTCATGATTTAAAGCAAACTTTATATTATTAAGAAAGGCTACGTAGTAATTAACTTTATGTTTCTTAATAAATACATTATCCAGAACAGATACCTATTACTGTTTTTAATAAACGTTATCGATTCCTTATAAAACTCTCCCTATATTTCGGTCGTTAATATAACTGAATTCTTTTTTCAATTACTTATATGTTTAAATTACTGAAATAGGTTTACCTTTATAAGTTATAAAAGCTTTAAGTGTTGTTAGGTAATAATAATAGTATTCAGAAGTTCACTAACATTTGTATAAATATTTGTTAATTGCACTTTTAATATATATAAATTATTTCGTCGAATTTTCATAGATAATATTATTAATATTTCCGATAATTTCGATGAATATTAAAAACATTTGGCTCAATTTTTCTCTTTATTCATTAAACTTGGAATTCCTCTTTTTTCCCCAGAAAAATTCTATATATAATTTTAGTCTGTTAAATTACTAGAATTTTTTATATACGGTTTCGGTCTTTTAACAACCTCCAAACGTACTTAGGCTTTTCGCGATCTTTCGTTTTCTTTATTTCAAAGAAAAGGGAACATTAAGTAGTTTTGACCAATTCGTTAACGTGAACATAGATATTAACACCGGAGATCTTTATATCCTTTCAATAAATAAGAAACGAAGTAAATGATTCAAAAATATAAACCTCAATCGGTCCAATGATAATTTAAATAATCAATGATATTAATGACGCTAATAATTCATTAAAGACGAAATGAAAAAATTTCTTAATATTTTCAATGGAAGTACCATTGCGACCCCTAAATTGACGTTTTAAACTGTTGTAATCCAGAAGTCTTCTTTACTTACTACCGTTTTGGACTAACATAGTTCGTGAAAGCCTTTCGCAAAAATCTTTACTTTATCTTAGTTTTACCTAACATATAACCGAAAAGTAGTTTCTTCTTCTACCTTGTCAATTGGTGATTAACCTAATAAATACCAATTAGTATTGATAGGCCTTGCTTGATAGGCCTTTAGACGTTACAACGTTGTCGATTCGAATGGTTCAAAGTAACAGTAGTTTTTGTATGATCAAGTAGTGGATGTACTGTTCTAGGTTTATCAGACCGCTAGCCGGTCTGCATACTAATTTATATGGCTGATTGTTTAACTCATGCTCTAGTATGAAGTGGACGCATACTGTCCTTGACTTTACAGTAGACTCACAAAACAATACACTCAACTTGTAGTCAGTATAGTTCAATTACTTGATACTAAAGTTGACTAATCGTACTTCAATGATTACTGTTACAACAAATACATTGGTAATTACCATTCATAATTTACACTGATTCGTATTGTAAATAAATATATCAATCTTACAATTTATTTATTACTACTCGTTTCATAAAATCGAAACGTAAAGAATATTAGCTTATGATATACTACAGTAAATAACATCTTATAATAGGTTTAATTATAGGATGGCATACATATATTTGTCGGTTTAAATAAACAATCATTCGTTTTTAAGGTGATAGATATTTAAGGGTTGGCTTATTTACTTTAGCTATTATCATGTAATTGCACTCTACATAATAGCTCCCTTATATTTTTCACTTACTTATTACATCAATTTGTCAACAAACTTATGAACTAAGTAATAGATTAGCGCGTTACCACCAGCTTCATACGCGTTAACTTTACAAATGCGTTTACCATATATTTAGTCTATTAATTCCTCTTTGTATTAATATAAAAGATTGTTATCTATACCGTCTTATGCGTCCAAATTAGTAAAAATACCAAATTTATCAATCTATTTAGTTTGTTTGGTACGTGTTTTTGGGTTGTACGTATTCAAGGCTAGAATACTTATATTTAAGGTTACCAAACTACTTAAACCTTTAAAACGTGTATTTGGACTCTACATACTACTTTCGGCTTAATTAGCATTCTTAATTATAAGTTTCATGTTATTTTTAGACAATTGAATAATTTTGGAAATGGCTGTATAATCGAAATACCCATTAATAATCATATTTTTCAATTTAGTCATGTAATTTCTTTGTTTCCAAGCTTTAAGTTTTAATTTCATTTCGGCGGTTTTTAAATCCTCTTTTTCATATGCTTTTAATATCATTGTTTAAGTGTTTTTGAAATCTTCAAAAGGTAAAAGCTTGGTTTTTTTCAATGTTTACTTTAATGATATAGTAACCGATAAAATTCGTTAGGTAAATATTATGCGGTCAATACATTAGTTGTTTTATAAGTATATGATGTTTCTTTAAAATTATAAATGACATAATTACCCAGCTTTTTAACAGCTTTTATAACCGCGATAATAATGCCGTTATCAACAGTTATTTTATTGATTTTCAATGATTTATTCGCGTATCAATAAGGGGAAAACATCTAGTTTGCTTATTAAAGGGAGAGATTAAGAAAAAAATATTCATTTCCATGAAAAAAGTACTTAAATGCGGTGAAATACCTTAACGACTTTGTCAGTTTTAGCGATCATTTTTAACGTGTTTTCGGGAGATTTTGAAACCTTTAGTAGTGAATTTAAAATGTTTACTTTTCAAGATAAGTTCAATGAAACTATTACGGCAATTTAATGTTACTATCGGGTTTTTTATTACTTATATATGTAGCTGTTATCCGTAAGGCTTGTTTCGTGTTACCTGTATATATAGTCGTAGTTTGAAAAGTTACATGGCAAAAATATTACTTTTGAGCCATTAAGTGTAACAAGAAATGTCTCTTCTTTTTTCACTTAATTTCTCTGTGCTTCAACTAGTTGAGTAGCAATTGTTGTTCGTAGGTATTTAGTTGTCGTAATATATATCGATTTCAATTGTGATCGCAGTAATATGTAGTATTATGTTAAATAACAAGTGGATATTTGTTTTAAATTTGATGGACCGCTAACTACTCCGTACCTAAGTTACTCTTGGCCAATACTTGGCTCGTGCCCCATATTAAATAGGCACTCCACTTTGTTTGCATGCGACCACTACAAATGACAATTGTGCCAACACTATAAGCCTATGTATCGCTGCCCCTGCCCATATCTATGGCTCTTCTAATCAAATGTTCGTAGGATATCCGATGAGGTCTCTGTTGGTATGATGTTTTGGTTCCTTCTACAAGAAACTTTCCGTAATAGATTGTTGCTACGGACTTCACAAAAGAAAGGAAAAAACAGTAAAAGTACCTGCTGGCGAGTGGCACCCCTTTTACTTTCTATTAGTTAGGTATTCAGATAGCCCTTGTCATAGCCCTACGGGCTCCATGCAAGTAATGCAACCAAAAAAAGATTGCACATGAAAATGACATGAAAGACCATGCTTGTTCCAAAATTTACAAAACCTCACTATACATGCACACTTTGGTTGAGTCATCCTTACTCACTTCATCATGCACTGCACGATTGAAATTCCAAAGAATGCTCACTTCCATACCACTCCAACAAAAGGGTAGAATGCAGTGGTGGCCTGGAGTGTTCTATAGCAAGTGCTGTCTACGACGGACTTCAGTGGGCCCTTGATCCTGGCCCTGGAGCAAGCCTGTGCTAGTAGGGATGTAGACTGCAGCTCCTGGGCTTCCCAAGACACGCTTTTTTTTAGCGCGACCTGCCAAATGAGACCTGCCAAATGACAAACGCTCACAACAGCTCAATCGTCAAGAGCAAGGTTGTTGGACAGCAAGATCCAATTCGACTTGCTCAGTTCTTGTGCCTCTTTGTACAGCCTCCTTGTCTCTACTTCAGCTTGTCTTGGGCACCACAGAGCATTCCAGCACACCAAGCAGGAAGGCCTCGAAGCAAGCAGCGCTTGGTTGCTGCCAACAGGCAGTGCTGACTGCTCCTCGAGCACCACTTTTGCTCATTCTTCAACCTACTGCAATGGCACCGCACTGATTCCTTGTTTTTATTTCTCCAGTTCTCGAGCGTAGTAGTGGAGGCAAATCATACCCATCCAACACCTGCCACGGCCTTCGCCGCAATGGCGATGCTGCCCAACGGCACCGTCGCTTTTGGTGCGACCAACGGCTCTGCAGATCTGACCAGCAGTCATGTTCTTCCTAAGATCCTCGAGGCCCTCGAGGTCGTCTACAGTACCCGCTCCACTCACGAGTCCCGTGTCGATGCCCTGAACTTCCTCGAGAGTCTCAAGTCTCTTAAAGAGGGGCCCTCCCATGGCTTTGCCATGGCTACCGACAGGCAACAGTCCCCCATCGTGCGATACCACGGCCTCTCCCTCATCGAACACTGCATCATACACAAATGGGCCCAGTATGGCTCCGACGAGGCTGGCTGCTTGAGAGGCTGGGTCTTGGCCCTGGCCGAACACCTTTCCAGGGAAGACCCTCAATACATCAGGAATAAGATCGCACAGCTATGGGTCGAAGTTGCCAAGAGGTGCTGGGGCGCCGAATGGATGGATATGGATGCTATGCTGGTCCAGCTGTGGCAGTTGCCCGGCTTTGGCGTACACAAGGAGCTCGTCCTGTCCATCTTAAGCGCCCTCTCTGAAGAGGTCCTAGGGGGCGACGATCCGGTGGTGGCCGCACGGGAGGACGTTCTGGACCGGGCTGTTGTTGACATCTTCATGCCTGCCGCCGTCATAGCTGCCGACTTTTCGAACCGCGTCCCTGGCGTGCTGGTGCGCTTCGGAGACGAGGGCTGGTTCCAGCGGGCTGTGGCCCTCTTGAGCGAGTGCGTGGTGTTAGACCTGCAGAATGATGAAGTGCGAGTCTGTGCCATCAAGACCCTCTCGATGCTCACCATCATTCTGCCTTGGACCTTCTTGAACGCCATTATCCAGTCAAATGCCGTCCGCTACCTATTCGATGGACTGGTGGCGCCTCACGTCGCTGTGCGAAAGGTATGCCTCCTTCGGAAGCAATCAACTGGCTCAGACTGACTCTTGTAGGGTTCTCTCAATGCGCTTCATGCTCTTTACTCTCGCGCTGGCTTTAGCGACCAACAATTCATGACCTTGGTCATGCCTATGTACGAGACGCGTTGTGTGGAGCGCTTCTCGCAGCTCTTCGAATGGTCAACCGTGGACGCCGAGGACATTGACGATGACAAGTACCTTTTCGCAAAGAAGTTTTCTGAGGTGGGAAGATGGCTCCGCTTCATGTTTGGTTTTTGCGTGCTGACTCTGGCAGACGATTTCCCATCTGGGCAGCTATCTAGACAAGAAGTTCCACTGCCTTCCCGTTGACGCCGACATCCAGCCTTTCCTTCGATTCCTTCTCCAGGCCGCCCAGAGCCAGAGCCTGGTCGTTTCCATTCCGGTTCTCGTCACATGGACCAAATTGCTGAACAACCGTACCCTAGGCCCCTCGATAGTCAAGACTCCCCTTGTCGCACCCCTCCTGGAAGTTTGCAGTTCCAGGCTCGTTCGATACGAGAACTTGCCAGAGGATCACCACGACCCCACCTTGATGCTGCTCTTGGAAGACACGGATACCATTCCAGAACGGCACGCTTTCCTGGGCAATTACAGGCGCTATAGTGCTCAGATTATCGAGAGCATCGTCGAGTTGACACTCTCCGACGCCATCAACCACATCCTCGGACAGACCGAGCATGTCCTTCAATACCTTTATGACGGGCAGCCCCCTTTCAGCTCTGCTCAGTACGTCAAGAACTCCATGCCTTTCCTCCGAGTCGATGCGCAATTCACCGTCATCGAGTCGGCGCTCAAAGGCTACGTGAAATCACGGGTATCATCCAGAGCCATCACGGCGGAGGAGCACGCGCAACTCAACGTAGAGCGCTCACAGCTCGAGGCTAATCTCGAGACATGGTGTAATCGCCTGGTCGAGATGAAGTTTGAGGACCCAATGATTCGGAAACGTGTCCTTCAGCTTCTCGTGGCTTTCTCGACTACCGCCCTGAGGAAGAACACCAATTTCATGCTGATGGTGCTCGAACACATCCTGGTGACGTGGCAAGCAGCGCAACCGGAGCACAAGTATTTCAATGAAGCCATCAAGGACCTCCAAGCCGAAAGCATCGCTGAATTGCAGCGCTTGGCTTACAAAATGCCCGACAATCTCCTCACCGTCTTTGACGACTTGGAACGCAAGATCCATCAGATGAGCGCAACCGGGACCCTGGATGAGAGGCGGCTAGTGAACTACAAGAGCTTCCTGTTCATCATCATTCACCGTGCCAACAATCTGGACCAAGACTCTCGTCTGCAGCGCTTGCAGCAATTCGTCGAGCCCGTCCATGCCCAGTGGAGGGACGAGGCACTCAAGCGAGCTCTTGAGACCTATGGAGGCTTCTGCGAGATGATATGTCTCGACAAAGCTCAGCGATACCTGGCACAACGTCGTGTGGACCAAATAGCCGACTGGGGCTCGGTCGAACTAGACGCCGAGGGCGCGGCCCTGCAGGCCCAAATGGAAGAGAGGCAGCAGGTATGTCTCTCCATCAGTGCTACTTTTCGAAGTGCCAACAAGACTAATACCCAAAAAGCTTCTGCCGTTGCGAGCCACCAAGACC
The DNA here is from genome assembly GCA_038502455.1 of Anisogramma anomala. Classification (NCBI taxonomy): domain Eukaryota; kingdom Fungi; phylum Ascomycota; class Sordariomycetes; order Diaporthales; family Gnomoniaceae; genus Anisogramma; species Anisogramma anomala. The sequence continues at coordinate 2,597,110 of JASMMZ010000009.1, forward strand.
TTTCTCAATTTTTCTGTCGACAAGCTCGAGAAATCGACACCAGCTTACCAGGCATCATGCGCTTTGTGGCAGGACAGCTTCCCGATTATCCTTCCGCAACTGCTTCAGTTTCTCACGTAAGTTGGCCGGCCTGCGTATAGCTGGCTCTGCTTGCTGACCTGTGACCTGTGTTGTAGCCATGCTCATGCGTCGGCGAATCCAAGCAACTGGACGCTCCTGCCTACCGAAATGCAGTCTATTGTGGGCAGAGTGCTCACCGACAGGTTCTGGCAGGCTGGAATATCCGAGGGCAGCAAAGACGACTTCTACGCACGAGTCATCAACAAAAAGAACACGCTGGAAGGCCTCGCGTCGACCATACGAGGCACGATACGCTATGTCCGCGAATTCTGCTACTCCATCATCTATTGTATGAGCTGCCTGGAGAAGCAGTTCTACGGTTTCCAAGAGCTACCTGGCCCATTGGCACACGCCCTTTTCGCCAACTCGTGTGGTCTTTCGTCACATCAACTCATCGCCTTGCTCAATCTGGTGCGGCTCTTGGTCGATGTTTGTCCGGTCGAGTACCGTCACCACTTTCTGCCACCCATACTGGCGACTTGCTTCCAGCAAATGGATGGGAAGATCAAGTCGGAATGGGACAAGCTAGACCAGGCGCAGGAGGTACAGGCCGCAGCAGATGAGCTCACGGAGGAAATGAAAGCCGAGAGTGTGCTCCGGCAGTTGACGTATTCTGCGGTCATCATGGTCGCCGACTTCTTTGATCCTCAGAGGGCCGGTAAGTCATTCATGACCGTGTAGGAGACGTTGCTGACAGTCGGGTGCAGATGTGCAAGCCAAGCCAACGCCACGGAACGAGCAGGACGTGTTGCAACAGTACCCATCTCTGCGCAAGTTCTGTCTGATGAATTCATCTGTCATTGAGCCACTGCTGGTGTTCATGTGCCACGCTGTTCGCATGCATGATGGTCGGTGCTGTGGCGTGGTACTCAAGGTCTTCCGCTCGATCATTCCCGAGTTTCGCGGCGTCGATGCGCAGGGACGGAGACTCCCCCCTGTCGAGCCAGCCAGAAATGCGCCCATATCGGACCACTTTCCAATCCCCGAAGATACGACCACGGCAGTACGGGAGTACATGTCGTCAGACATACTCAAGGCGTGCATCTCGTCGCTTCATGAGCACCACTTTGTTGATTTACAGCGGGAACTAGGCAACGTCATTGCCGCCATCGTTGCGAACTACAGCCAGCTGACACGGACGCCACGGGAGATCCTGTCCTCGCTACCCGACATGCAGCTACAGGAGGTTGACGAGTGCTTTGCCAAGATCATCCAGCCGGGCACGAGCCAGCGACAACAACGCGTACTCGTCCTCGGTCTGCTCAAGAACCTCAAGGGGGTGAGCATTGCAGAGATGGGCAAAGTCCAGAAGAGCACCGACTTCGGAAGCGCCAAGAAGAAGGTCTCGTCCCGGAGTCAGATGCAGCAGAAGTTCATGGAGACAGCCTCGAACGGCCAGCCAGAACAGAGGCGAAATTCCCCGGACCTCACCGGCATTGCGGGCTTGTTCGACAGCTAGCGTGTCGGCGAGTATGTACACCATGCAATCAATGCACATGATCGTCAGCAAGTGGGTGCATATCAGCGACACTGGGACACGGTGGCCCCTGGAAGGAGCATAGCTTGGGTGTTGGTCAATGTTTCGTAATTTGTGTCTTGAGTGATAGAAGCACACGCATTCCTTCGGGCAGTAGTATACCCCCTTTAGTAAGAGTAGTTAGTACAAACGAATACAAATTCGAATAGGGCGGGTGCTCATGACGAAAGCCCCCATTGTGACGACACCCAAGGGATCCAGCCTGAGGTGACCGGATTCTAAATCACTGGTACAAATGGCAGATGCCGCCGCGGCCTTGCGTAGTGAGTGGTGCACGTACGCTGCTTGCGGCGGTCACGGACAGGAGGCGGAGCAAAGTACGCATTCTACCTACCATCGTCCAATAATCAAGATCGTGGAGTTTGGTACGAAGGAGATCTATCATTCAAGCATCAAGACTGGTGAGCCTAGGAGTCATGTACATACGTACGTCTTGGTCCCGCTGCCTCAGTCGGGTGTAGAGGCCGCGTTTTCAGCGCATGTGCTCCGCCTCCCCACTCTCGGGCTTCCAAGCCCACCATTTCTAGCGCAGGTCTGTTCCAGTCGACTGCTTGACGCGGCGCAGATCCTCGCGCACCATCATCGCAGACTTCGCGCTCGGGCTTCTTGTTCTCTCGCCCCGCCCCGTTGCCGGCCAGGGGGCGCAAGAGGGCCGCTTTCGTGTCCCTGTGCAAGCGCGGCTGCTTGCTGCGCCTCCGTTTGGATAGACGATGCTCCCAGGCCGCTTGAGCCAGCACACGACGTGGAGGGCGCCGAGACACCGCCCAAACTGACGAGGTCCGCCCGTTTGTCACCACTGAGGCCCGGGTAACTCAGGGTGCTTCTGAGGAAGAGGCGGTGACCCGGGCTCAGATAACGCATGTCAGAACCCTGGGCGAAGCCAGCTCCCGGGCTCGCACTCAGGGTGTCAGCGAACTCCACGTGCAGGCCAGGGGACTTGCAGCATCGCGCTTTGTTGGTGGCTTGGATGACCTTGGGTGGGCGACGCTGTGTCGGACGAGCGCTGTCGGAAGCCTGATCAACAGGGTCGACTCTCGCATCGGACGATGCCGCTCTGCGCGGAGGAGAAAGAGAGTCACATGAACCAACAGGACTCGCGAGCGAAGAGCAAAGCCCAGATGTCCTCGACCGTGAAACTATCTTGACAAGGGCTGGGCCGTGGGGTGATGCCGACGTGAACGGGAATGATTCCTCTTCAGATGCTCCCCTTCCATCGTAGGTGCAAATTTCGGACAGTTTGCCGCTTGTCTTTCTTCGGCGGTACCTCCTGAGCGCGTGAAGAGCGCCCGTGATGCTGTCCCGAGGGGTGCCAACATCAGATATAGGTGTGTTCCGTGGTGTTCTGGGTGGGATCGTTGGCGTGTCCTGGACGGTCTCGTTGGTGAGCAAGCTCTCGACGTCAGGCTGGCTGGAAGGATGACGTTGACGAGATGATTGCCCACTCATGTGGATACTCTCAGGTACTGTATCTTGCATTTTCCGCGTCACTGCGACCTCTTGTACTCGGCTTGTCAGCTGATCAAGTCCAGTCGTGGCCACCTCGCGACTGACCGCAGCTAACGGATGGACGGAGCTGCGGCTCGAATCGGAACGTACACGGCTCCATGGATTCGGAACATCTCCTGTGTCTGGAGCTGGGGTGCTGAATAGGGGACCAGTTTCCGCAGAGGACATCAACACTGAAGAGAGGCGAGCATTTCGACGTCTTTGTCTGGAGGGAACCGTGTCCCATAACATGTCATGCTGTGGCGAACGGTAGTGCGTGCGGAACTGCCAGGTAATCCTGTGCGTTAGAGAATGGTCCAAGGTCATACCGGAACGGTCCTTCAGGGTGGAAGGTCGCGGTGCTTGAGACTGAGCAGAATCTGTTAGTGAGCAAACCCAACTGTAGGTCCGGGAGAGCCAGAAAGCCTCCATGATCAAAAGGCGAGTCAAGGGAAAGACTAACCTCAGACGCCGAGTAGCTTGAAACAAGCATTCTATTTGGGTCAGGAGACGGGTTGAGCACACCTGAACGCCGTGATATGTCTCCATGTTGCGAATTCTGCCATGAAGACAGGGCATCCAACGTCCTGCCTAACGAGTCAACCATGACATCGTTCTCGCTGGCTTGTGGGTATTCGCTCCGCGCCACCTCCGAAGTGTACAAACGTCTCGATCGTCGTCCGCACTGGCTGCTACTTTGGCAGAGTGCCTCATCCATGGACCTCAGCCTGCGATCCAGCTCTTCGGAGTCGACCTGATCATGAGACGACGATGGTGTCATGGATGCAGAAGATGCCTTTGTGAGCCGCCGTGCTGAAACGACGGATGCATAGCTTGTGTGGCCATCAATCTCGTCCTCGAGACCGGCTCGCAACTTGGGCCGATGTGCTCGCAGAGCGCCGGTGGACCTGGCTCTGCGGTGGACCTGCACACTGAATGTCGAGAGCACGTGCAGGGTACGATCAGGGGAACCATCATCTTCACCGCTGTAAAGATCAATGGAGTGCTCATTCTCCTAGAGAATGTGTCTGCACGAAGTCGTCATACAGCCGCTCAGTAGTTGGATGGCTGCGAGGTTGGCCAAGAAGTCGTCATCACAAGTCTTGTTGTTGTCGTGGTGCACCCAAGTCTCCGACTTGGTGAGGCGATTGCCACCTCGGGGCTGGTAGACCTGACGGAAGTTTGGCCGACGGTTGATGGAGGTGTTACGAATCCTTGCGGGCGCATACGGAGGAGGAGCGTGATCCCCCACGAAACGGTCAGACGTCATGAACGGCTGGCCACTGAGTTGACGACAGTGACCATGTTCGTTCCGAGAAGAGAAAGACGCATCATCCGTGGAAGATCCGTGGAGCGCACAAGTAGAGGAGCTCTTGGGTTCGTGGCTCTTGGTCAAGGGCCACAGCTCCAAGAGAGAGGGCATCGTGTCGGCGGGCGAGTGAGTCGAAGGGTGGCGCGGCGCGTATTGGTGTGAAGGTAGGTGTGCTACTGTAGATATGATATGCCTGCTAATGGATTTTGTTACGTGGAGGGACCAAAGAGGATAGATGAGAGAGTCAAATGACAGCAGAACGAGTACCGTTGAGTCCCAGTGGGGGTGCATCACAGGTAGGTCGCCAAGGCAGCGGGTGTCCCTTCCCCTTGCTACGAAGAGCTCGAGACGAAGGTCGTCAAGGAGGAAACCACGATCGTCTGCAGTACGAAAACTGCCCTGGGCTGTAGTAAAACATCGTGAAAGTAGTGCATTGATGTAACGACTTTCATGGTTCTGATGCCTGAGTATTCATTCCATCTGTAGATGGTCAGTCAGTCGTATCTGTGGACCACATCCATCTATAGCTTCATCCCACCCAGCATCTTGGCAACCCTCATGCTCTGGCGAATGCTCAGATCTTATATTCATCGTCAGCCAAATCCTGTCTTTCAAGGTCGAGTCTCAAGTCGAGAGGGAGGGGAAGGTGGAAAAGAAAGGGGAAAAGAAAAGAAAACGCATACCCAGCATGATCTCCTCACTTCCACCGGGAATCGCATACGCCCTCACATCGCGATACAGCCTCTCGACTTTGCCGCCCTGGCCACCGCGCGAGTAGCTCAGGCCGCCGAAGATCTGGCTGGCCTCGCGCGCGCAGAACTCAAACGTCACCGTGGCCTGCGCCTTCAGCCCAGCGATGGGCCCGCCCAGGCGCAGCATGGCCTCGGTCTCGCTCATCTTCATGGACTGGAAGATGAGGTTCTCCTGCCACGCGTGCGTCGCCTCGATCTGGCGCGCCATGTGCGCAAGCTTCATGCGGATCACGGGGTGCTCGATGAGCTTCTTGCCGAACGTGCGGCGCTTGTTGGCGTACTTGACCGACTCCTCGAAGCAGACGCGCGAGAAGCGAACGCACTGGATGATGATGCCCATGCGCTCGTGGTTGAAGTTGGTCATGATGACTGGCAGGTATCAGTAGGTGTGAAAGCAGGCGGAGGATGATACTGTGAAGGGGGATGGTCCACGTACCTCGGAAGCCCTGGTTCTCCTTGCCCAGGAGATTCTCAACGGGCACCTTGACGTCCTCGAAGGTGATGTATGTCGTGCCACTGGACCAGACGCCCTGGCAGTCCATCCGCCTCGTCGAGACACCCTCGCCCCTCTCAATCAGCAAAAGACTCACGCCGTTCATGCCCGGCCCGCCCGTGCGAACGGCAGTGGTGAAGTAATCAGACCACACGCCGTTGGTGATCCACTTCTTCTCACCATTCACAATGTAGTGCTTCCCATCGTCGCTCAGCTTCGCCTCGCACGTCAGATTGGCCACATCCGACCCGGCATCAGGCTCCGTGATCGCCAAACAGATCCTCTTGTCGCCGTTCAAGATGCCCGGCAGGATGCGGTCCTTCAACGGCTTCTTGCCGAACTTGACCAGCGGCGGGCCGCCAATGCCGAAGCCGCCGATGATATTCCACACGAAGCCGCCGGAGCCGACGCGCGAGATCTCGTCCGTGATCAGCATCTCGTGGAACAGGTCCCAGTCCTCGTTCGCGACCGACTGGACGGTGTTGTCGACGTAGTCCTTTTGGTAGGCAGTGCCCAGCAGGCCCGCGAGGTAGCCGCGGCGGCCCATTTCCTTGTAGATGGCCGGCGGTACCTCCTTCTTCTCGTCCCACTCGGTGACGTTGGGCTCGAGCTCCGTGTCAACCCATTGGCGTAACTCGGCGCGGAGGGCGGCGTGCGTCTCGTTAAAGTAGGGGGAGTGGAACTGGAGAGAGGTGGGTTTCAGCGCCAAGTCAAGCCAACTTCAGCACTGGTTATGCCGGACTGGCGTATGGGGGGTGGGGAGGAAGGAAGGTAGGGGAAAACCCACGTTCTGATACCAATTCGGGTCGGAGAACGGAATCTGCTCGCCAAAGGGCTCGATCGGGTCTTCGTCTCCAGCGCGAGGTTTCGCAGCTGCCTTCGCCATCGGCACGGCCTTCTTGGGCACGGCCACGGGCATGGGCTCCGAGGCGGGCTCGGCTTCGAGCTTCTTGGAGTCGAGGCTGCCGATCTGCAGCTTGCCCTTGTATTTCTTCAGGATGCCCTCGTTGTGGTATTTCCAGAACTGCTTCGAGGCATCATTGCCAGCAACTCGCTGGAGAATCTTCTTGCCACCTGCCGAGGAGGCGTGTTAGAGACGGGCGGGCAGGTAGTCTAATGGGCATGTGTGCATTAAGTAGCACAGGTGGAAATGTGCCGTGGCTGATGATGACGCGTGCTACTCACCTGGATGGTCATCTTGGAACTTGGTCAAATCATAGACATCCTCATCCACAATGATCCAGAGGGAGTTGGCCTTGTTATGTGACGACACCTCGCTTGTGCTGAAGGCCTTGGACATGATAATGATAGGCCGAGGATGTCTCGTTCAGGGTCAAACTGTCGGTTGGTCGGTGACGAGAGGCAGGAAAGAAAAGAGAAGACAGATTGAGGGAGTCGGACGGTGAGGTTGTCCAAGTCTACGTCAAATGTTGTCACATGCTTGCCAAAACGGCAGTGGACACGGGGCCATTCCAGATTCCCAGCCCAAGCCCATTCACAGCACTGACTACCCCAAAAACGGCGCGGCGAATAGGAATGGACTCCCGTCAGGAGCCCCCCTCAGGCGTTCCGTTCAGACCCTTGCAATGCTGCTGCTATAGTAGCTAGTGGTCTGACAGCTTCTGGCATGTGAAGATGGGCGCTGAAACTCAAGTCGTGCTGATGTCATTGTGCCTTGGCCCAACCGGGAAGTTGCCGAGGTCTGTCGTCGGCTTTTGGCAGCCAAGTATTCGTTTCGTGGTCCGGTGACAGCAATTCCGAGGAATCACAAAGTCAAACACAGATCGGTCGGTCTCCTGAAAGAAAAAGTCGGTAAACGGATGGACCAGTCTTGTGAGCAAGTGTGTTCCGTACAGTTAAGAAGACCAAGACTCTCTCAGGCTGTTGCTTCCCTCGGTCTTCGCAGAATGATGCGATGCCGTGCTGTCGCTCCATGCTGAAATCAATTTGCCGTCTTTTCCCGAGACGCCTTTTGCCTTCATAGACCCCACAGCAACGCCATCATTCTTCTCGATAATCCCACGGTATCCGAAAAATGCAATCAAAGAGAAAAATCAGCTCAGGTTCCCATGGAGGTTACGCGAACAAAGGCGGCAAGACACCGGACCATCAGGCAGTGCCACGAGGCTTGGCCTTTGCCTTTGCCTTCTCCTTTTTCTCCTCCTTGCGCTTCTTCTTGGCCTCTTCGTTCTTCTCCTCGAGCTTCCGCTTGTGCGCCTGCTGCTGCTCGGCTGTCTTGGGAACAGGCTTGAAGAAGCCCTCCAGCCGGGCCTGTTGATTGCTCTTCAGGTTTTTCTCCAGCTTCGAAGCAGCTACCCGGACACGGTCTTCCGAGAAGCCCTTCTCGTTGACCAGGAATTGTACCAGGCCCTCGACATCGGGCTTCTCCCACTTAAAGTCGCACAGGGGATCGTCGGCGGGTCGAACATCAGGCTCGAAGAAGAGATCACGTGCATCGGCGTACGGCCAGTCCTCGGGTAGGGTGTACTTGCTCTTTTTGTCGTTCTTGATGAACTCGACAATCTTCTCCAGGCTGCCGTGCTCGCGGATGAGCTTCAGGGCCGTGTTCGGGCCGACTTTGGGGATGGGGTCAAGATAGTCGCAGCCGAGCAGGATGCACAGGTCGACAAACTGCAGCAGATGACAGCGTTAGCTTTGGCATGGGGTGTGTTCAACGGGCTTCTTCAGGGCTGCGCACTTGCTTGCGGTCCATGTTCAGACCTTCCAGGACCTTGCTCAGGTGAATTTCCTGGATAGGCTCTTTGCGCTGCTCGCTGAAAGTAAGGTGCCGCAACAGAATGGGCGAGTCGAAGCAGAGCGTGTCCATGTCCTCACTGGCGGCTGCGTAGACCTTGCCCGCCCGCGCCAGGACGGCACACTGGGCCTCGGCTTCGGTGGGCGCGATCAGGTATGGTATACCCATCAGCTTCAGAAGGCGCTGGCACTCTGCATTGTGCTCCCGGGTGACGCGCACCGTTCGGCGCGAGAACTTCTCAATGTCTTCGGCAGTACCAGTCTCTTTGGCCTCCTCCAGGCCCTCGGTGGCCTCCTGCTTGCGCTGGTATCGCTTGGCGAGCTCTCCGCCCTTGAGCTTGGGCGGGGCGCCGTCAAAGACATAGAGCGGCTTGATGCCGTTGTCGACGATGCGCAAGGTGCGGTAAAACATACCCATCAGGTGGGATGTGGTCTCCCCAGACTCATTCATGAGCTGTTGGCCTTCGGAGCGGACTGCAATCAGGAAGGAGTAGATGCTCATGGAGCTGCGAGACGTCAGTGGGAGTAGGACAAGGAGAAATCAGTGCACCTACGCATCCTAAAGACAGTCAGTATACGCAGTCAGTATACGCGGCAAGGGAGACACGAGCTGGTAGACAAACAATCGCGACTTTCCGACCGAACTGGTTCTTGATCTCGCCCTCCTTGATGGCGTCAGGCGCTTCGTCTTTGATGATGGAGAAGAGCTGCTTGATACCCATATTGGCGACGGGACAGTTGCCTTTCCTCTCAAGGGAATTTTTGGTCCGATGTCAGCTTTGCTTCGAGATCCTGAGAGTGGAGTTGGGGTTGCAAAAGTGCCCAGAAGTGACGCGCGATGATGGGTTGGAAGGCGCGACTTCACGCGCCAGTGGGGCCGGGGCTACTCTGGACCCCTGCTGAACCACCACAGGGATACGGGATACGGGATACGGTATATCTTGGGTGGGTGGGATTAGATCTCCACCTCCCATTCCTTTCCCTTCTCCTTGGCTAGGGAGGAATCCGGATGCGAAGTGTCATGCCTCTTCGGTCCACTCTTGAAGGCAACCGTCTCTTCGGACGCCGCCTTTTCGAGCACAGTGCCACCAGCATACTTGCCCTCCTCGACCAGCCTCAGCTTGGCATCAGCAACCTCCTCGGGCGTATTCCGCACAGTCCCCTCCTCGCTGTATTTATATTCCTTCGCCTTGTCATCCTCCTGGTTCTCCCAGAGCGGCCTAGTCACGGTCGAGGGGCAAATACACACTATCTTGACGACCTCGGACGCATCCGCGTACCCCATGCTCCTGCAGAACCCCGCTATCGCATGCTTGGACGCGGTGATGAGGAGGATGATGCCTTGGACGGTGAAATCGCCCACTGTTTTGTACTGTGTTTAGTACCGTGTTTTTCATGAGTGCTGGGCAAAGTCGCTGCCTGCGGCCTTGCACCCGCGGGTTTGTAAGTTGGTGTGTCGTTATCTCAGAATTCAGATGTTTGTTCAAGTTGTCTATACAGCGACCTTCCGCACGAATCGGCTTGTTCAATCCTGCAGGCAAGCGGGTTTGGTGGCACACCCAATTACTCAGCAAGGTCGCCATATAAACTATAACCAAAGAAAGTTGTATTTGCTAACAGGTTTACTTGCACACCCCATGTGTTAGTAAGGTTGCTATATATTAGTATAGGTTGAGTATATGTAAACGAGTACTAAAGTATTGTTTACTTTGGTATTTTAGATGTTAATACTGCGAAATTATATATATTTAGTTGATATAAACAAGTATGATAACTAGTATATTTGGTGAAGTATTATATCGTACAACGTTATTTACATAATTGTTTTTGCTATAATTCTGAATACCAATATGTAAAAGATATTTACTATTAATAGGTTTTGCTAATGATAAGTCTTTAGACGTTGCAATGTTATCAATTTGAATTGGTCCAAGTAATAGTAATATTACATGGTTAAGTAGTAGATATATTATTATAGGTTTAGCAAACCTTTAGCTGGGCTGCGCACTAATTTGCATAGTTAATTACTTGGTCCGTACCTTAATCTGAATTAAGCACATATTGTACCTAACTTTACAATCAGTATAATTAACTCACAAAACAATACATCCAACTTATTTGATAATATAGTTAACTAACTATACTACAATTACTACTATTTCAATATTAATAGCTTTTTGTTTTGTATACATATACTAGTATAGTCAACCATTTATTTCTGGTGCCCTCCAAAGTATCTTTTTATTAATCGGCTAAACTCTTATCAATTCCGCAGCCAGATTAACCCCAATTACCCTACGGTTTTAAGCTCTAACTTTGTTAACTTCTGTGTATAATTCCTCTGCTACAAACTTATATAAACTTCTAACTTAATCGTATCATTTACTTAGCTATACCAATTAATCATATCATCGGTTTTAATACTTTGACAATTTTTTAATTTGTTAAAATATACCTATTCACCTTTTTAATCGCCGATATATAATTTGACTATCCTAGGTGGCTTTTTAACGTAACTTTCAATACGTATAATTAAATAATTGCTATTCAAAAATTTCTTTAATACCTTATTTGGCGTCGATTTTGTTATAATATTAGCTGGATTATTTTTAACATCAATTCAACTAAACTTTTTGATTTCCCTGCTTATATAGGCTTTATAAAATATCATTACATCGATTATTAGACGTTTTTTACTAGTTGTTCCAAACTTCGAAATATATTTAAATAAGCTTTTAAAATCGGTACAAGTTACTACCAGGATAGGTGAAATCTTTAACTACCTAGTAACGATGTAAAGGGTTTCTTATATCGATATACCTATATCGAAATCGGCTGTTATATAATAAACCTCCAAAATCAATATGTTTTAAGTAGTCCTTTTGCATATAACAGAAATTCAATGAATTATGTTCTTAGTAATTTCGAACTGTTTTTTTTAACAATTGTTATAAGAAATATGATCCATAACTATAAGTTGGTGTTATTTATAAAAAAGCCGTTTGTAAAGATTATTGACTTAATCTTTGACAAGTCAATTGTAACCATATTAATCACCTAATCCAAGTTCTCTATCTACCAATCCAACCTCTTATTTAATCGATTATAATCCTTGTATATTAGGTTTTACGTTTATATCGTAATCGAAAGATCATAAAAAGTCTCAAATCAATATAAAATGATAATATAGTTGCTACAAGGACATTACTTTAAATACCTTTAAACTTTAACTATGTTACTTTGATTAGTTATTACTAAAGGAACGATTTAACCCTTTTAACAAAAGTTAAAGTAGAAATTAACCTCATCATCACTATATTTATATGTTTATAATCCGTTAAAATCTAAATATTCTCCTTTTACCAAAGTTATAACTAGCTTATAGTTCTAAAACGTTAGATTTTCAATCGTCTGCTATTCCAAGACTACAAAGCAAGCAGTTCTGACAAAAAGTGTATTCTTAATTTACATATCTATCAAACCAAAATCTTTATTTTACGTGATCATCAAACATGAGTCGTAAGTTAAAGATTTTATACCTAACTTCGACTCAAAATGCGATTAATATTTTAGAAACCAATAAATGTGTACTTTAACCAGTTTATATATGTTGGTAAGGTTTCTATACGTTAACGTAGTAGAAGAGTAATTGTAAGGATTTGTACTATATTGTAGTAATAAGATAAGATATGGAAGAGAGAAAAAGCATTCAGAGAGTGCATGCCATAGGTAAGAGGTTATAACCTCTCACTCAGGCAGTAGCACTTTACCATACACTTTGCTAATCTCCCTTTTGGGTAGTGGCGCTCTACCATATACTTTGCTAATGTCACTTCTAGGTAGTGGCACGCTATTAAACATTTTTCAGAAATATACTTTACAAAGTGGCACGTTACTATACATTGTCTAAAGGTGTAATCTGTAGTATAGCTGCTTACTAACTATAAAGAAATATGGTAATATCTATACAGAAAATCTTTCTTTTTCATTACGGCCCATATTCGTTATTTAGTAATACCAGTGTAGTTTCTAACGTAGTCTATATCTGTAGTTTAATAATAACAATTGGATTATAGTATAATATATATCTGTTATTTAATAATAATAATATAGTTACGGTAAAAATTGTAGAGATTTAGGTTAGTAATTTCTAGTCGCGGTGGTAATTATAGTAAAGACTTAGTTGATTTAAATAATTAGTAATGATATGGTTATTAATAATATTTAGTATTTATACTTATAGAGGTATCATTGCATAGTGGTTATTACGGTATTATATGATTTGGGTTTAGTATAAAAAATACATCGTTATTGATCCAAGTGAAAAAAAATTCTTTTCTTCTTTAACAACGCATCCCTATTATTAAAGTAAGTTCCAACTAGTCAATTATCGTACGTAAAATTAACCTACTATCTCAATTACATACTTTAAAACTCTCTTATAGTTCGGTTAATTAACTAACTCTATATATCAATTGTACTCGTAAATTAATACCGCGAAAAATAGGTTTCTTATGTGCCATTTAGTGCGCAAACGTAAATGCGAGCAGGCTGCCGCCGTTACCACGCGCTGCGTTACCTCCACAACCTTTCCTAACCTTACCTTATCGGGCAACATCTTATTAATACCAGCTTTCCTTTTCGCTGCATCCCCCGCTACCACCGCCACCAACCACGCTACCACCGCCTTTCACCTTTTCTCCACTTCCCCTCCACTCTCCAACCCCTATAGGGGAAAGCGAAGGGCTTTTAAATTTATAAACCTTACCTTTTCCCCATGGGTAAAAACCCCATTACTTGTAAAAACTACCTCCCCTCTTGTTGCCGTAAATATAATTTGGCGAAATTTCAACGTAATCCATATCGCTAATCTTCTCCGTATATTACATCGTGCTAATGTTCCTATAAATAAAGTGATCAAAGCCAAACTCCTTTTCTGTCTTGAATTACGTATTATTATAGAACGTCGCGAGACCTTTTTAATGCGTAAGGTATTAAAGAAAAGTATTCGGATTTGTAACCCCGAACCGCTAATAAACACGCTCTATATACTATGTATCGCGTCCGCGGCCACAGGCAAATTTATTAACGATTATTATTAAAACGGGGGTCGGTTGACCCGTTACCATCATTAAAAGCAGACTAATAGTGTATACGCTCTTATTCTGGTAATCTTCAACCCGTGGGTTAAAATCGTATTAAGCGCCCATCATCTTTATAATAAGTGTAATTTGAACCTGTAATCCCAACCACGAACTTAATTCCTGCACCTATACAAATATATCGCTTAAGGCGTTTTAAAAAACACTTTTACAAATATTTAAAACAAGCTGATACTAATTATTAATAGGCGCTAACCGGCGAACTAAAGAAATGGAAGCCGTTATCTTCGTTTATAAACAGGGCTTTCTTATATATTACGTAGACGAATTCAACAACGTTATCGCACGTCGTCGTAAGGAGAGTAATGACAACATCACGCCTTTGCTTAAGAATATACGGCCTAAATCGTGGGGCTACCCCTCCGGTAATACCGATAACAACGTTAATAACGGTAATAGCGGTAACTTTAACATTAAGGAGGAGAGCAGTAAGGAGGAGGAAAGTGAGGAAGCAACGTCGCCCTTTACCTTCCCATTTAGTAGCGATTAGCTGCTTATTTTTGTTCGGGCCAGCGCGTCTGGCTATAATGTAATTTTTATATAATAATGTAATTATTTTTCAAAAATTGTATTATAAATAACTAATAAGCACTAAAAATGTGCCCAGTAAAGCCTTAAATCGTAAAAGAATAAGTAATAATAGGTTTAAAGTAGTGCGAATAGTAAATATAAATATAGAATTTTTTATAAAAACGGTGTAAATTAAAGGTTCATAACGCGATAAAATGTAGAAAGCGATATAAATGGAGAATTCAAACCGCGAAAAAAATGTTGAAGCGGTATAAATATATAAAATAAAAGGTAATTATCACATGTAAAGTGTAGAGTTTTAACCTTAAATAGAGTTATAAGACCTTTTTGAAAATGCTAACGAAAAGAGTGTTTATTAATATAAGCGCCTCTAATACTCCATTTGGAGTGTTCTTGGTCATCATATCTGTAAGGTTTTATTCCACGTCGATCTATCTTATTTTTTTCAATTTCGCGGCGCTTATACGATTCGTATAAGGCCATATTATTATTTATAAGGTTTTTTTTTTGTTTTACTCAGTTTAACTAAGTATTTGTAAAGGGAGAAATAATCAGTGAAAACAATAAGAGGAAGGGTTTTTAAACTAAGATTTGAAACGATTATTTGAACTGTTATCACTATGGTAATTCCTAAATCGAAGTCGTTAATTATATCGTAAATCTTTAAGGCTAGAACGCGTTGTGTAAGCTGTTAACACTTAATCGAGTTCCAAAAAAAAAGTTTTTATAAAGTGTAAATCCGTTTCTGGCCGGTTTTTCGGTATTAAAAATAATGATGAGCTTTATTTACGAGTTATAATCGATATTATTGGCGAAAAAGCCGTTAGTAAAAACAAAAAGCTTCACAATACATATATCTAACGGTATAAATAATAGTCTTCACTTTCAATTATTTATTTGCCATGTAAGGCGCTTGTCAAACGTTTGTTATATATTGTTCGAAGGGTTGGTTCAATATGACGCGGCGACCGAAAAGTTAAATGTCGCAGTCAATAATATAATTAATACAACCTAAACGCCACGTATACGCTGGTATATATATTCGATGGCTCTTTTTACGCTATTCAAGGCAATAAGGATAACTTAATCTCATTACCCCTTTTATATAAGGCTTAAACTATATTCTGGAAAGAGATTCTCGCGCTATTAAAGTTGATTATACGGTCCTCCGTTAAATAAGTTTTGGGTTTTTCTTTTAAACCGGCTTTTGAAAGTTTTCTCTTTTTAAATACGGGAAACGATGGATTATATAACGTTATCATATTCTTCGTTTATATGCCTATTATTATAAAGCCTTTAAAACGTACTATTAAAACTAATATGTATGGATTGAAGGTCTAGTTAGCTATTTCGAATCGCTCTTTATAATACCTTGAATAAGTGTTATACCGATATACGCTAGCATTAGCTAATCCGTAAAACGGTTTTATAATACGTAAAATCGTTTCGAATAAATAATATTTTTAGAGCTCTATCAGTATATAAGCATAAATACGCCATTTAAACCTCTTTTCTAATTTTATATAAGCTTACGTAATATTACAAAGCTTGATATAAAGTTTATAAGTGGTATTTAAAAAAGGCGGTAAGTATTAAAATTTAATAGTAATTCGTTTGTTATAAAGTGGAAGATTAAGTTATAATATCATTTTTACCGTTATTATCATATCCTTTTACAATAAAGCGGTTTCCTTATAAAGCTTTCTGCTTTTATCCTTTACCTCGTATACGAGACGTATCCGCAAAATCCTATAGGCGTTGTAAACCGTTAACTCGAACCTTTTAAAGCAAAAAAACGCCTTATTCGATTAAGGTAAGGATTTACGTTTAGGCCAATTGTTTGAACGGGGCACCTGAAGCAGTGATAATACTCTTGTAACAAATATTTAATATTAGCTTATGGTCTACTATCTTCTTTTAAGTAATGAAAGAATTTGTAACGAAGGCTTTAAAGTGTTTTTTTATTTTTCGAGCTTAATGGACCTCCTCTGCAACGAGGTATTAGTACTGTTAATATAAGAAGGCCGATTTTGTATAGTGTTAAAGGTTCGAAAGTGGTATTTGGGGGATATACAGAAATTAGGGGAGGCTTGGATTCTCTATTGTAAAAGTAGTTTCGTCGGTGCTATTAATTAGATTACGGTTACAAATCGCTTTTTTTTACCTTTTACCTTTTATACTTTCGTATTATTTTTTAACGGAATGAATTCATATTATTTGGTAAGTTTACAAACATATCATATCTATTAAATCCTTTAATTCTTTATAGTTTATTCCAGCTGTTCTTCGTTTTCTATATTAGGATTTTAAACTACAGTAGGAGGTCCAAAACACTAGTATTATACGGACCATTTTTTGTAGGTAACACTTTCGAAATATTATTTCTGTCCCACAGGAAACGAAGTATTACTATAGCTTTTTCCACATAATATGTGCTTTATGTCTTAATTAATGACGGTGGAAATTTATCTAGATTTTAAGGTATATATCGAAAATGAAAAGTGTTAAAAGAAGCCTACTTGGGCCGAATATATTATTTACAAAGTTAATAGATATATGTAATATTAATTACTTGAAACTAGTACCTTTCAAGTTTCAGGATAGTATTATATACTCTTTGTCAAGCGGTTCATAATATCGTTTATACTTTGTAATACTTTACAGTACTTTTACCGGTATTCATTTATACTTGCTACGAGCTTTTCTAACTTTGCTACACTTTTCAGTCGAATAAAAGGCCGTAATTTACGTCTTAGATGATTTATTTTGGAGGTTCTAGGTCAACTTTGAATTCAAAATTTACTAAATTATGCTAATAATCTGTAATGGAAGCGTTTAGCATAAATTTCGCAGCTTAAAAGAATGTTGTTACATCGACATTATATAGTACTAGCTAGCCATTAGCGTACATTATATCCATAATTACCTTGTGATCAAAATCTACATTGTTTTAGAGTTGTAACTTAAATATTTATAAGGCTTACGAGTATAATTGTTACTTATGGCAAAACCTTTTAATAACTTTAAGTATTTCTTTTCCTACATTTATATATTTTATAACGTAAAATAACTGTAAAAGACGTTTTATAACTAGGTGTCCGAATCGGAGGTGTAATATCTATAGTTCCGGATATTTTAGGTAAACGGATTTCATTATATATATTTCGTAGAAAAACCACAGGTATTAAAACTTAAGCCGAAATGATATGAATAAGCTATTCGAAGCGCGGACAAGTTAATTAGTTGTATTCAGAACCTCGATTCTGAGCTTATTTATATTAGTTAAAGATAATATAAATATCGTTTTAAAGTTTATTACGTAAAACTTAATCGATTCGAATCGCGTATTTACTACGACCATATTAAGTAACGTTATTTTAACTTTACCAAATAGGACTTTTCGATATTTTTTTATTCGGTTAAGCTGAAATTTCGGACCTCTCACCTTAAACGCATCGAATTATCCCTTTCCAGCGGTTGGGATTTCGATCGCGTTGGTATTAGGTATAATGCCTTAAGATCGGTTCCCGTACCTATTTAAAAGTGTAAACTACGATGTTATATATAGATTCAATACATTGTTTTTTCAATTCAAGCCTATGCTATATAGGAAGGAGGTATTCTATAGGCTTATAAAAATTCGCTAGGCAGCTTCGTTATTTTGAGTTATTAGGTAAGTATTATTACCTTTAAAATCTTCCTATTTAAGGATGTATTTGTAAAGGTAAGCATTAAGCTTATCCTTTACGACATCGCATTCGGCTGCGTATATTATAAAGTTAGCCTTCATTTGGTTTTCAAGTAGGTAATCGGCTTAAAACTAATGTTTAGTCTGAATCTGCTTATATATTAGGTGGTTAGTTTATTAATAACCGACTTTACCGCATATAATACAACGTTTTTGGAAACATGTCAAGTTTTGTATACTTTTTCGGAATTACTATAAGCGTAGTACGTTTCGTTATTAACTAAAGGTTCGTCTTAGACAATAGTTATTTAACCTTCAATTTCCGGAGCTTTTTCCCTAATATTTTTTTCTAGTAACCGTATTTAGGCCATTTATTTTGATTTAGTAATACTTTAAACTTTCTATTTAAAACGTTGTTAATAGTCTCGGTAAGGTTAGCTTTGGTAGTCTAACCTTTACCATTGGTTTTCTTGGCTATAAATACCTATTCAAAACGAGTTTATTGGTATATAAAGGTTTTAAACGATATTTTAAAGCTCTTATAAAACTTCTTTAAGTTTTTTTCGAACTTCAATAACATAAGGTCGAAATTTGGGTTTTTGCGGTATACTTTTATAATTATTTGAATAAACAGTTTGTTATCCTTATATTCTGGTTTAAAAGCTACTTAATACTTTCGGAATTTCAATAATAAAGCGGTAAATACTTTCAAATTTCTTTAGCGTTTTTATGTTCAGTTTTTATGAATTTCAACGTAATACTAATTTCATTCCTGTCGTAAAGTTTGTGGTTAATTCTTGTATTAAAGTACGATTTCAGTCAGTTATAACACTTTTCCAATATGTCCACGTACGTAAGATAGTATATATATCACTTTTCAACTTACATAAACAATATATCGAATAGAATAACATAAATTTATAACGATTCAATATCTATTTTTTTTATACGTGTTTAATATTATACGTATTTTTCTATTGAATACGTCATATAATTCGCCGTTATAGTTTTTATTTTTGTCTTATATTTTGGAGAAGTTAATGAGTTTAGTCGTATCTCCTTTATTATTTAGGAAGCGGTACGGTGAAAATTTATGGTAAAGGTCGTGATGGGTGAGTATTAATCTATAAAGTATGTATTGGCGTTTTACGCCGTTTATATGGTTTTCGAGCGATCCGTTTTTTCTATCCAGGCTGCTTTTATTGCAGCCGAACTGTTTTCTAATTGTATTCGGGGTGTGGTTTTTTTTTGTCTCTATATAAAAATGCGTTTCGTAGAGGGTCTATATTCGACCTATGTGGTTAATAATCTTTATAACTCTTTCTCCTCTTTCGTCGATTCCTCCATTTCCGTTTACACTTTATAGCGTACGTTTAACCTTACTAAACTCCTTATACCTTGTATTTGCGGAGTGTTTTTCCGTTACCTATTTATAATTTTAAAAAGGCGACCCTATTTCTTCTTCAATTATTATCTTTTTACGAACTTTATCTTTATCACTTTATCGTCGATCAATTTTGATATTTAAGTAAGTTGGGCTGTTTTTAATAGGGATTTTATAATACGACTATTATTATTAAAGTTTATATTAATATTTTTGTTTCGTAGTTGTTTTCAATGTATTTTTGATATTATATTATCGATTACACATTGAATTCCTACCGTTCAGTTCGTAAAATTCTCCCCAAAATCGTCGAATTAATGGCATCATTTAATTTCTCCGTTATAATAATTTAAAATTATATTGATAACGTCCGTATTAATTATAAAAGTGTCCAAGGTTTCTGCTGGTACATCGATTTTGTTATCCTATAGGTTTTGGTCCAAATACTTTAAAATGCTACCATGAAATGATGTATTCGTAAATATATAATTTATATAATCTTAAACTTTTTCCAGCTTGATTACTAAGAAAGCCATAGTTGTAAAAGTATAAATTATAATAAAGAAATTTAGAGGCTGGTATATACGTTTATCTGAAGTACTGGAGCGGTATAGATATTAGTTTGCGTAATAAATAAAATTTGAATAAGTTCCAAATATAGTAAATAAAAGGATTCGGTTTAAATAATCAAAAACAAAGTGTACAATATGGAAGTAAAAAGTAAATAAAGTGTAATGCAATAGTTAAAGTAAAATGTTTAACTTTTATTGTTATGAATGAAATCCAAATAATGTGTACATAAGGCGTAATTATAAGTTAGTTAAATATTATAAACTAACTCTTTGTACTCTTTGTAACCACTACACTAGTTAATGAGATAATTAACTTAAACGTCGTAATTATTAAATTTCAATAAGCGGTATATGTAAAGAAAAGGAAGGCGAACGTGGTAATAGAAAAGGGGAAAGGGGAATGCAGAAATATGTATATATGTAATAGGCGTGTTAAACGATGTATTTTATCAGTAAATTACTTGGTTAATAACTTGATTATTTCTTTTGAAATGTAAGTGGTTACGGAGCATTCCAAAAGATATACTTTAGCCGCTCGTATAATTCGTGAGCAGTTTGGTTTCGTTATTTTAACCGCTTTTATAGTTTGTAAAGGGTTTGAATATTACGTCTTAACCACTTTCTAAGTATATAAGCGATTTTGATTCTATGTTTATTTTGGATGGATCTGAACCAAGGGTTCTAAAGCTTGGTGGTTTTAGCTTACGTAAACTAATACGTAATAGGAAGCTTTCCAAAAAGTGCTCGGGTACGTTTAAAGCGTTAAAGCGAGTAAACGAATAAAATAACAATTACTTTGGTAAATATGGTATTAATCAGGTTAATAATATTAGACTATAGATATTTTTTGAAAGTTACTTCGTATTTTTCAATCTTATTACGATTTGGGTTTTAAAGGCGTTTCCGTGTGATTTTAGACTTTTTTATAATTCTTATAAGAAGTAGTATTAAAGCACAAATAGTTGGGATCGTTATAATATCCCGTTATAAATATTAAACTTATACTTGTTTTTTTTTCTCCTAAATTATTTATAGTCGACTGAATCGATTAGTAATTAATGTAGTAGAAAAGTAATCGTAAATACTAGTATCATATTGTAGTAGTAAGATTATATGTAAAAGGGGGAAAAAGTATTCGAAGAGTGTATGCTATAGGTAAGAGGTTATAATCTTTTACTCAAGTAGTAGCACTCTACCATACACTTTGCGAATCTTCCTTCTGGGCAGTGGCACTTTATTGTGCACTCAGTAAATACCACTTTTAGGCAGTGGTATGCAATCATACACTTTACAAGAATTCACCTGGCAGAGTAGCACATTATCGTGCACTTTGCAAAGATTCAATCTGCGGTATAGCCGCTTACTAACTATAGAGATATATAGTGATATCCACAATATAGTAGCATGATATATTGTATAACCGTTTCCGAAAGATATTTATCATGCAATTTTTATATTAGTTTTAAAATGATATCTTTTAAGTTAGTCTTCAAATATGTATACGTTTAGGTAACATTACGATTCTTAAAGTTGAACTTTTCGTTCATATTAACAAAAAGGTTTGTAATCAATAAAATTATCAAACGTTAAAAATCCCTCAAATATTTAATAATCACATAAAAATATAGTTCTTGACTTTATTACTATATCTTTAAACGATTAAACCTGATTTTTTTTATAGTCTCTCTGTGGTTTAACCCTTGTTTTCGTATATAATAATCAATCTAAAAATTGTAATATTTGGGGTTTAAAGATTCAAATCGCGTTTAGACACGAATTATACAACTTCTTGAACAAGGAGTCTATTAATTTTTACTTCATCGCTCTTTTTAAAAAGCTTATCGAAAGTCATAATAATTTCTTATATTTGGATGTTAACAGCCAATTTTCAATCGTCCCTTATTTTCCTATTAATCTAAGTAATATTATAGATTCGACACGGTGTGTATTTTCTATCTTTCGTATTTTTGTTTTTAGTGATCGATCGCATTGTAGACGTTATAACAACTTACCAATTATGAGACAGAAAGAATTGTATTAGCTGATTTACTTAGCTTAAGGATTTTTATTATTATAGATATCTTAACCATTAATATTCGTAATATATAGTTTAACCTAAGTTATGTTAAACGTTGCGAAACTGTTATCAATTTTAATAATTACTTCAAGGTTAATGATGCTTAAGAATTCAATTAGTTTGTCACATATACATCTTTTTTTCTATACAAGAACTTTACTTGCTAACGGTAAAAACAATACGTTGATCGTCGTGGAGCTGTTTTTGGTTTGGAGGTATTATTGACTTAATGTGATGTCGATTCCTTCCGTAATTCCTCCACGATATTTCCGTACGCTAGAGTCCTTTTTTAGGTACTTACTAATAGTAAAGATTCACTATTCAAATAAAGATATACTTCAAACCCTAGAAATGCTAACACAAAGCCGTTAATGCCTACAATATTATTCAAAATTTTTACCGCCATTTGAAAATATATCTCCTATCCGTAAAGCTTCTAATATCTAACGTAAGAATATTATACACCCTGCTGTAATGATCACACTAAATACCCGTGAGTATGTAGAAGGTGTTCAGAGGGTTTATGTTAGCAGTAAGGTAGCAGAGGTAACAAAAGGTGCAATATCAAGACTGTATTCGTGCGAGTGATGATCAGAAGCCGTGAAGCTATTCAGGGTAGACTGAATACTTAGATTGACAACTGAAGAGCTATGAAGGAAATACTATCTATCTTGGTAATGAATGTGTCCTTATATATCCGCGCCTTCATACGTCTTCAGTGTAGGCTCGACTGGCTCGACGTCGAGTCCATCGAGTCCCGGTGTGCAGCTCGACTGGCTCGATACCGAGTCCATCGAGTCTCACACCATGCTGATCCTAACCCTTGTGTACGGTGTGTCTGTTGTGGATCCCTGGTGCCTGCCGAGAGGCTGTGTCCAACCGATTTCCTTCGTTATCTGCTACGGGGCAGCCGCTGGTGCGCCCTGCAGATTTTGGGTCATAACACCTGCAAAGTAATAAGTATACCCTCTCGATCTTTCCAATACTCCAAGAGGCTTTAACAGATACCTGTTTATACTAAATTCCTATTATGTTAATATTCGCTCAAAACTTCGCCAATATAAAGTTAATATTGGTATCTTAAACGACGATATCTAACAAGCCTAAATAAGTATTAATTCATAACATCTTCAACATTTCCTACGTATACTTCAACAAAAAAGATTAAAAAAATTTGACTTTATTAAAAATTTTACAAGGTTTACAATATAATAAATAGGCTTATTAGTAAAGTAAAAAATATTAACGAAAATCTCGCAATCAAAATCCTCATCGTTTTTTAGTGTAAACTTCAATCTTTGGTGCACTTGGGTATACGTTAAGAAAGATATGATGAAGCTTTTTAATAACCTCTAAAGGAAAATATTCCACATTTAATTCCCTACTAACTTAGATATTTTATACATATTGCCAACAACTGAATCATTAAAGCGCCGGTATAATTAATATATCTCTAATTTCATTAGGTTGAACAACGCTTATTTCAAACCTTAAAAATGGAACTAAAGGTACCTTGACTTAAAGGCAAGAGAAAATCTACGGCCGTTTTAAACCAATTCATCAAAGTTAATATAGACGTTGATGCTGAGGATCTTTATATTCTCCAAGTGAAAGAAAAACGGGGTAGGAAACTTCAAAATTTAAAACGTAATCGACCTAACAACAATTTAAATAGTTAATCCTAGTAACAATATTTATTTACTAAGGCCAAAACCAATTTTAATATTACTAACATCTTAACAATTGATATTCGTGGCTGTAATACTTTTCTTTAGTTATGCTAAGTATTGTGAAAAGCCTTTTATTAAGTATCTCAATGCACTTATATTTGACATAATACTTTAAAATATTTAGTACATATAACAATCGCATAAATTAAAGGTATGTAAGGAATTAGATATCTAATGTTTATAAAAAATACATAGGTTTTGACTACTTAAACGATACAGAAAGAAATGTCGGCTAGTTATTAAACCACTTTAGAAGCAATATTTATATGTTACGAGACTTAATATGAAATATTGTTATCATTAAAAGCCTTTTTACACTCGTAATATCCTATATAATCCAAATAATCCTACCCGAAAATAATAGGGCACTAAATACAATACATTATCTATTGTTTATAACGCTTATTCGAAGGGTAGTGAATTAACTAGCAACCAAATTTGCTACAAATCCAGCATATTTTACTCCTTTCACAATGATAATTTTCATAATTGATAGGTTCTCCTAACTATTACCCTTGTTGACATCATGTATATAACTAGAGCTTCCAATCCAAAAACCTTAAACCCAATTTTTAAAGTTAAGTCAGTCGGTATTTACCATAAACATAATATATCATTACGCGATTTTAATCATCTTAATGACGAAAATCGTCAACTTAAGGGTATATACTAGCTATGTTTAGCATAAGGATAATCATAATCGCAAACGAAAACCGCAACATACTATATATATATATATATATATAAATATATATATATGTGGTATTTACACATTTTAAAATAGATTGAAACTTGTTAACGTCTGTAATAACTACTTATAATTACTCGAAAATCATTAATTAGCCAATGTAGTTTCTCACTATTACTTCAAATATAGTATTAACTCATTTAATACTTTCTTCAAAAAATTATTAATATTTACCCTCTTTTTTATTACAGATTATTATAGTTTACCATTTCGTAATCAAATACGTATAATACTACGCAAACTAAACATTTTATTCGAAATAACTCTTTATAACATTATAAATCTCCTGAAAAGTTCTTATTTTTATCAAAATGATTAGGTAGTAATCGTTGATATAACCTGTAAAAATTCCAGTGAATAATGAGTAAAAGCTGAAAAAAGGAACCTTCATCTACTTACAAATATTCAAAATCAATATTATTGTTGGAATAGTAGTAAATGCAGTAAATTAAGTCAAATTTCCTGATAGTAAAGTTGACTATACTAAGTGAAAGTTGAATGTATTGTTTTGTAGATTGACTGTATTGACTGCAAGTCAAGTACAGCTTCCATTTCACATTGAGGAATGGGTCAAGTAATTGGCTTTACAAATTAGTATGAAGACCGGTTAGCAGTCTATCAAACCTAAAATAATACAACCGCTACTTAACCACGAAACACTACTATTACTTCAAAAAATTGAATCGATAACGTTACAACATTTCAAGGCCTATTATAGGCAAGACCTACCAACACTAATCAGTGCTTATTAGGTTAAACGCGAATAAGCTAAGTAAATGAAAAAGGTATTTTCTGATTACGCTTTATAAAAGACTAAGATAAATGAAAAGTTTTTACGAAAAGCTTCTACTATGACATCGGTTTTTCATAACAATACGTGAAGGAAAAACTCCAAATTACGTCAGTTTTTCACAGTTATCTAAAAATAGTAACGATGTAGCTATCTAAAACACCAAGAAATTTTTGCGATTCTTTTTGAAAGAAAACCGTTAAAATTAATCGCTCAAAGTCTTAGAGTTTGTCAAGTTAACAAAAGATTAAGTTAATATCATTACGGGTACTACTACTATAATAACTATTAAATTCCACGGCTCACAACCTTTAATCTTCGACCTCCACCAAAACCGAAAAATCTTTTATATTACCGTTTATACTATCTTTATCCGTAACACCAAGTTTTTTCCCTTTACATTAATTTTTTTTCTCTCCTAAGCTAATTTAATAGTCAAAATTGCTTCATTAAGAGAAATTACTAAGCCTTGCCAAAAAATTCACGTCGCACAACTCAATACCAAACTATCAAATGCCTACACAACTTCACGCTAAAACACTAAGTCCTCACATTAAATTCTATCGCTAAAACTTAAAATTTACAATACTTTTCGATAAAAACCAAATGAAGGATATAAAAACTCCCAAATCCTTCTTTCTTCACCTAATATAATTAAATAATTTAGGGGAAAACTTCCTATAAAACGTTCACTGAAAAACATCTAACCTACTACATTAGTTAATATATACTAAAATCTTAATCCAGTGAAAATCTGGGTTACGATACTTATACCTTTTAGAATTTACGTGAATTTTCCAACTACTAAATGATAAACATATGAAAGATACCTTAAAAGGATATAAAACTAAATTAAAAAAAGAGGTTACTTTATATAACATTTACATACCAGAAAAAAACTTACTAGAACTGGTAAAAACTTTTTCAAATTTGGTTTAACGAAATAATCCCTTTTAGAATCCTAATCATCAAGATCATTAGGGGGAAAAGAAAAGAGTTTACGACTTTTAACGCTCTTATACGCGTTTTAATAAACCTCTCCTTAATTAACAATTAAGTTAAACCTTCCAACACATTACGAACATTAATTTTTTATATAACGACGATAAGAAAAACCTATCAATTTACTTTTCAACCTAACAACTTCACTTAACAACGCGGAATACGCTTCTAATAGAGGGAAAACGTGTAAAACTACAGCTACCAACATAATGAAAGGAATTAATGTCGATATTATCTACCTGTCAATTAAGTAAAATCGTTAAATCCCTCAAAACCCTCCTTACAGCCAAACTCCTATTACCACTTAATATTTCCCTTAAAATAGCCAAGTTTTTTAAAGAGAAGTTTCCTACAATGAATATACTTATATGCGCGAGTTTATTATAGGTTTTATTACAGAACTTAATCCCTTTGGTTAGGAAACTGTCAATTACATTACCTCCAAAATTCAAAAGCAGAAGAAAATATTACTAAAGACTAGGAAGATTATTTTATTCTTTCCTCCAAACCTGTCATAATGGTTAACATTACCTATAAATTCTTCACGGACTTCTCAAAAGTCTGAAATATCGCAAAAAGGTATGATGGAAAGCTCTACAACTTTCTCGACACAAAAAAAAAAACTTTTTTTATAAATTTTAGGGTAAACAGAGGTTTCTACTTCTCAATTTAATTCTCTACTCCATGAAATTCTTAAAAATCACATGAAAAACTATTACTTAATCTTCTTAACAAGAACCAAAATCTTTCGCTAAATCTATAACGATATAAGAAGTTATTTTAAATACAACATTAACCTTATGTAACCCTTTACAAATGAGGTTAGGACGGGGTAAACAACAATAATGATCAAAAATTAGGAGAAAACACCGATAAATTTTTTTTAACTAAATGTTTAACAAATCGATATTTTACCAACAAATGATGGAGAAAGCGTATACTGGCAAAATCACGGTTTTTAAATAATTACAGATAGTAGTTACGGGCGTAAATGAGTTTTAATACCTCTTACAATGCTCGAATACCATTTGTAAAAGCTGTTTGTTTAGCAAATTACGACCCTCGCTTATGTCCATAATAATACATACAACATAATTATTTTTTGTATATCCCTAAGTTCATAAATTTCGTATTCTAGATTTTCAAACCAGCGTAAAAGTATATTTCATTCATTGCAAGTATGGGAGACCCCACCGCTCAATATTTGGTTTAAAAACTTCGAATTGAAAGTTACAACTATAGTAAAACAAATAATCGTAAACCTTAAGCGGACCTACCAACTATAAAAACCATCATCGTAATAATAGAAAAATATATTTGATATATAATGATCCCGGCTGTTAGTTTACTCGTCACTCTCTAACCAAGTATAATAACAGATAGGGAATATGTTATAATTAATACCCCATTACTTTAAGTCAAAACTACTTAAACTATATCGTCAAATTTGAGAACAAAGAAAAGATTGACGGCGTCGATATTCTCAAGCACATAATCTAATATAAAAATGCCACTTCTGAAGCAGCCTAGTAATTAGCTAACCATACCTTCATATACCGTATAAGTGGCAAAAACTAATGATCGAAGACTTTAACTTCTAAAATTACAAGCCGGCAACGACGTTGACGGAAAACAACTAACTTGATTTTAATGGATCGTTAATTCGTATACTTAGTATTAATGCCGGCCAAAGCTTTCGCTAAAAGGGCTAGGGCATTATTTTTACCATAATAGACAAGATTGATAAGGTTAGAGCTTAATGATACTTGGAACAGCGTGTATGGGACAGCTATATTGCCACTCTATACCAGCTGGAAGCATTATACAATTTATCTATTGCGATATAAGTATAAATATTAACGGATGAAGACTTTGATAGACTAAACAAAAGGTTGGAGTAGCAGATGCGGAACCTGGATCGCGGGGTTAATATAGTATTAATCGACATTTTAAAGGCTAAGCTAATAATCTTTACGGACAGGTCTTTTACAAATAACATCGACTTGTCTTTACAAATCGGTTTTTTGATAACCCTTGTTAACGAATATAGGCAAGAAGATTAATTTAGTATTATCGGTAATCTAATTTACTAAACCTTCGTTAAATGTAAAAGGATTACATGAAATGTGTTTATATCAAAAGTCTATAGTATAATGGCGAGCTTTAATATAGGTATAGTATTATGGGAGACCCTAAACCACATTACCAGGAAGTTAAAGATTTACTTTATCCTGGTGGTGATTTGTACTGAATTGAGGAGTTTCTTCGAATACTTATTAAAGCTCGGAACCACTAGCGAAAAACGCCTAATAATTGATGTTATAACACTCCGTAAAGCCTACGAAGGGAGGAAGATTGAGGATTTCCGATAGATCGATGGCAAAAATAATGCTACAGATGCTATAACGAAGGTTACGCTAAATAAAGCCTTGGAAATCTTTTTGGATAGCAATAAGCTGACTATATGTATCGAGGACTACGTTAATCAACCGCCCGGAAATTATAGGTTATGTGACGACGGATAGGGGTGTACTGGCAAATTGAAAGATTATTAGGGGATTAATGATAGTGATTTATTTGAATGACATAGTTAAAGTAAAGGTGCATAAAGATCTGTGGTGAAAGAAATTGTTGTGGGGTTTGATAAACTCGGACCTCGAAGCGGTGGAGCGATTGGGGCTAAATTGGTTTAATCTGTATATAATTACGTGCAGTTTAGTATAAAAGTTAACTGGAATTGACAGGGGTTTGGCTAGTTAACGAGAAGGCAATTTTGTGGTAACCGGAAAAGATTTGTTAGCTATACTGGCGTATATGCATACAAACTAAAAAGCCGCTAGTGTTGGAATAGTATTATATACAGTATAGTAGGTTAACTTTACTTACAATAAAGTTGACCGTACTATAAGTATATTGCTTTTTGCGGACTTACTGCATTGGGTGTAAGCCGAGTGCAGTATGCTGCATTTCAATTTAGGCCACGGGTCAAGCAAATGGCTATACAAATTACAGTGCAGACCGGTTAGCGGTCTGCTAAACCTAGAAAAATACATCCACCATCTGACTACTACAATACTACTGTTACTTCGAAGAACAATCGAATTAACAACGTTGCAACGTATAAAACCGTTACTTTTTAATGTTTAACTTGATTATGTGAATCCTGCTTTAAACGAAAACTAATATTCGTTGTATAAGTAGAATAGGAATAGCGAGTAGGAAATAAAGAAATCAAACTTAGAGGACTAGAACAACAGCAACAAGGATGAGGACTAAACCTTGGATAAGGAAGATGTAAAATGTTTGCCAGAATTGAATAAACTTATCGATTTTGCAAAGTACGTATAATAATAAGGGAAACGTCTAAATTAGAGCGGGCTTTACACCTGTGAGAGGCTATTCGGTAATCGAGAGACCTAGGAGATACCAATACACGTAAACGAGTGCCTTTTAGAAATGTTTTGATTATGATAGAAACGAACGAAAACGAGACGAAAACGAACAAAAGTGAGATAGAAACGAACGAAGGCGAAACGAAGATATATAAGGACGAAGCGAGGATAACAATAATAATTACGAAACGGAATAAACTAATGAGGAGGAAATCTAGAAAAGTGATTGCGTTTGACGAGGTAAAAAGGTTACTTGTTGAAAAACATTTCAATATCGTTAACTGTTTATTATGTTTGCCTATCTCGCGTACATAAGTTTAGCGTTTAGATTAAGGAAGAAAAACAAAACCTTTTAATTGTTATACGCCATTACCGTCGCCTGTTATATTCTTAATTTTCGATTGTAACGGAAAAAAATCATTCGGAATTAAACGGACGAAATGATAATGTTTTGGTGTTAAGGGCGTTTAGTGGTAAAAAGAATAAGTGAACATTTTTGAATGTTTTAGCATACGAATATTAATTATGGTGGAGAGGAACGTGAGAAAATGAGAGAAAATAAGAAGAGATTTTCCTGGCATATGACGAGATGGAACGAATATTAATAGCGTAAAAGAAAAAACTCAATAAAAGTATTTCTCGTTGCTCCAGACAAAGGGAATTGGACGACGTAATATAATATATTATTAAAAGATAGTTCGAAATTTCCGGTATTGATGTTGAAGATGTAATTGAAATAAACGAGGTAGACGATTTTATTAGCGAGAAATACCTATAAATTTGTAAAAACGAAAGGGAAGGATTGGCATTAGCTAAAAGATTAGCATACACCTAAAGGGATATATTCGCTTTTGGTTTAAGGGAAGTGTGAATAACTAATATCTTTACTTATTTAATTGAACTCGAACTAAATAATAAACCATTTAGACCAAATTAACCAAGATACTTATGAAACAAGGTTGTATTTACATAAAGATTTCATCCAAATATAAAGACAGTCGGATTTTTTATAATAAGTTAGTTTAAATAAGGTATATATTTACGATACCCATTAAAGAAAAATAATAAATACCGATTCGTTTGTAACTATATTCAAGTTCATAGTTGTATGATTAAACTATAATAGCCGATACATTTACGAAAAAAAGTATTTAATACTTTTTTAAGGTAACTATAATGTCTTTTTTTATGACTATGCGGTAAACGGATATTAGTGGATTCCTATTATTTCGGGTTATAAATATAAAACAGTATTTTTTATACTGAATATATAATATTTAATATTTACAATACTTTAAGGAATAACGGAAAGTAGATATACTTATTACTTACTTAGCGATGTCTCCTTTGGTGAATGGCTATTGCAAAATAACGAGAATAGCGTAAGAATCAACGAGGAAACCACGAGACGAAACCGACAAAACACGAGAATTAGTAAATTAGTACTAACCTTATGAATGGGGTATAACCATACCTAGTAAACGGCTTTCGATATGTATATTAACGACCACAACGCCTTGGTACATGAATTTGGCGTAATGTTCAATTTACTTTATTACTAATATTTCCTTGGTTTAGAATTCGAAAAGATTAACCTTACCCCTCACAAAACTGTTTTATTCGGAAACTACATTTAATCGTAACGATTCTAATTATTATAGGGTCGAGTTCGACTTTCTAAAAAAACATTGAAAGAGATTCGAAATATAAGCGAAACCTGAAAATCACTTTACTTTATCATATATATTAAACAAATTCCTCTATTTTTACACTATATGTCGCGAAGTACATATCTATTAAAGCTTTATAAACGACGATACTAAGAACATTTTATATAAAAAGAGTACTGAAAATGACCTCGAAGAGAAAAGTTTTGAAATAAGTATAATAGGTTCCTCAAGATTTTAAATAAAAAAATAAATATGCTAAGGCTTTCATTGATATATATATAGCTATTTAACAAAATTTTATAAAAAATTCCAATCGCTTATTCTAATATCAACTCGTGACGGATGTATTGGATAAAGGGATCAGTGGTGTCGTTTTCCAACTAAAGGGATTACCAATAGATACCAAAGTCATCGACAAAGTAATACCTTACGTGAGAATTTTAGCCATTTCTCCCTGGAAATTAAACGATGTCGAGACGAGGTATACTATTAGCGATATAAAAGCACTGGCTGTAGTGAGATACCTAAAAGAAGCTAAGTTATAAGTGATTAAGTCGCCTTTTCTGATAATAGTATATGCTAACTATATAAACCTAATTTTAATATTAACAAGTCCGATAATACTTATAGGGAAAATTGCGACATGGATAAATATCTTCGGAATATTTAACGTAAGGATCATGTATCACCATAACTAAATAAAATAATTAAAATCGTGGACGAAACTTCGAGGCTATCGGAACTAATTGTAAAACTTTCGAAATCGAAAAGGAAAAAAATACAGAAAATGTTTACTCGCGAAACTAGTGATATTAAAGGATCTAGGGACGGGAATTCACTTATCTATAGAGTGTTAATCCTTAAACTAATTTTACGACTTGGAAAATTAATAATGGTAACCGTATATATCAACGAGGAAAACTGGTATAGGGATATTATAAGGTACTTTATAGGTGGTTAAGAAATAATCGAGGACTTATCGATATAGGTAAGGAAAAAAGTAAAACGAAACTTACTATAATTTTACATTCAAGATGGTATATTGTTAAGGCGAAAACTTTTGCAAGGATAAGAAATTTGCGTAAAAAAAGTAAGGTACTTCGGACGTTAAAGTAGGCCTACAACCTCTATAGGAAATCGCAATAGCTCAACCCTTTACAAGTTAAGGGGAATATTATAGTAGCCGACTTGATATATTGATATTAAAGAATACGTTAGGATATATAAGCTATATGCTTTTTTTAGTATCGCCAAACTAATTAACGTGGACCATATACCTATTATAGCTTCAAGACTATAAGATATTATGGGTATGGATTTTACGGGTAGGATTAATTCAAAGGGAATCGGCGGCGAAACTTATTTTTACCTTATAATCGATTATTTCTCGTGATTTTTGTTTTGCCAAGCAATAGGTAAATTAACAGACAAAGAAGTGTGTCGAATATAGAAGCCTATTACTAATGTTTTCGACTACCTTGAGGAATGTTATTTAGATAACGCGAGATACTTTAAAAGCCTTACGGTTATAAAATTCTTTTTTAAAAGCGGGATAAATATGATAAATACGCCTACGTACGTAGTCATATTAGTGGGATTAATTAAAGCATTGGTTAAGCTAATTAAAAATAGGCTAAAAAATGGGCTGACGAACGTGAATACAGGCAACTTGAAAAGTGGCTCAAAGCTTTCGCTAATATTATGAGGGCTATTAACAATAGGCTCGTGAGAAACTTACTATATACACCCTCGTAAATTATGCTAGGCTGGCCAGTAAAGTCCTCGGGGGCTTCCTTTATAAGAGAAGTCCTAAACTTAGATCTAGGATAGTAAACGGTAATGTTTAACGAATCGCAAGCCAATGAGGAGGCAATTTGCGACGAATTCGTTAGCCGACATAACAATTCCCATCAACAGGTAGCCAAAAAGTAGGTGAAACGATGGATTAAGTCTAAGACTAACCTTAAGAATGATGGCGATAAATTTAAAGTCAGTTATTGAGTATAGGAGATCGTGTTGAAGACTAGCAATATTAGGTTGATAAGGTTCCTAGTTAGCAAAAATGAGGAAGAAGATCTGAAAAATATACGGGCGCCTACCTTCGAACCGCAATGAACAGAGCCGTGGGAGATTAATGGAATTGCTTCATCTATATCGCTTTAAATTGTTAACCTTACTACTAAGTAAAATAAAAGGAAATTCCACGTTAATTCATTAAAACCATACATCCAAAGGAAAAAAGATAAAGAGAGGGATAAATGAGGAAGCGAATAAGATGTAAAAGAAATGAGGGACCCTTACATTGGCAACTTCGACGGCGGCAACGGTGAAGACGGCGACGGCGGCGACGGCGTTATTGGTCAAAACGCTCTGCGATAGAGTAATACCACTAATCAAAATGTGCCACGATGGGATGATAATGTTGACCTTTATCAAAGTCAAAATTAAAGTAGAATAGTTAAAAAGATTGAAGATTAAAAGATTGGAAGGTTTAAAAGATTAAGGTTGAATTTGAAATTGGAGGTTGGAGTTTGAAGTTGGAAGATTATTGTAGAATATGTTAGAAATTTTACTTTTGATTCTTTGTTTCTTTCTATTTCTATTGTTTCTATTGTTTCATTACTCCACTTTATCCCACATCAATATTTGATGTGAACCTCAACTTTTACTTCACTTTGTTTTATATAGCTTCGAGGACTCAGCCATACATTGATTGTGGGATAAATGGTAGCATAGAGGATTGATATGCATACCAAACATGACTTATACTGGGGAAATAGCTACCCGCTATCATGGGAGGGATGTCTGGAGGACAAAGGGGTATTTGTGACGCTAGCTAGATTGAGAATAATAATACAAATCCACCTCTCTACCCCTCAAAATAACTCGCCCCCCCCCCCCACATTGAGCCCCACTACAACTACATTCAAATTCTTATAAAACAAATATACCTTGGTTGAAAGCCTGCAATAAGTAGCCTATTTACGAGCCACCTTTTTATTATGGGCTACAAACCCAAATAGTGTAAAAAACGTAAAATTAAATATACCATTGAACGAGTGGTATGCCGAGAGAAGTCTTTTGTAGATATCTAAAGCAATCCAACGTAAAGTTGAGGGCGAAAGCCCTGCTAAGTGGTTATGGTACCGAGGTGAGTAGTAACAGTTTAAATATAAATAAATAGATAAATAGATCCGTTAATTGTAAGAGTTCATAATAAAGGCTTTAAAGAATTTTAAACGTAAAACTAGACTGTGTTTATATCGTAGTATAAGTTTGGAAGGCCACGTAGGCATAAGTTGCAAGGGATAGAATCGATACTTATAAGGGTTGAGGTTTTTTTTTTTTTTTTTTTTTTTTTTTTTTTTTTTTTTTTTTGGATATACCACTACGCTGGAAGTGTGTTGGGCCGACAATGATCTGCATAATCAAAAAGGGGTCGCCGGAAAAGGTTTAAGTGGTGACAGAGCCGATTAATAATATTGTAGTGGAATGAGATGCATATGAAGTGATGATATTAAAAGCAGCTGAACTTGAAAATTTTTCTCGAAGGTGGGCACAGTTAGAGTTGACAGTGTAGGCTCCTAACCTTTCATAATAAAGTGGTCTATACACCCATGCTGAGAAAGTTCATATCAGGTCAAAAATATATGCATATTGATTTTTTTTCAATTAGTTATCATCCTACAGATTATAAACTATTATTATTATTAATTTCATCTCGAAGCCTTTCAATAACCTTTGTTCAAGCTCGAATAAAAATTTCGATTATTGTTTTAATTTATCTTCTTATGTCATAACTAATCAATCAATACTAAATAGTTAGATAAGACCGTAATTTATTTACCAATGACATAAGAAATATGTTTTTATGTTGAAAAGAACCATTTGTTTTAATATTTTGCATGTTATTAGAATGATAATATCAAATTTATATTTTACCATAATATACTAAGTAAAGGAACTAGTGCTAAATTTGCAATAAGATCCATATAAACAGTATATAAAGGCTTTTTGTGAGTTTGTATTGACTGTAGTTTTCCTATAAGCTTTTAATACTTATTGTGAATTTAGTTGTATTACGGGATATCCTCATAATATAGTTCAGTTTAATTGCATTTTGATCTGAAGTAAAGTTTATTTCCAGAAGGTATTATACGTTTAAAACCAAAATAATAAAGTTTATCATAAACATCGGCGAAGAATTCCTATATTTCCGCAGTCGATAATACCAAACGATTTTGTTCCATTATACCTCAGTTATATAACAAACGATCGACGAAACGAAAATGGTACCCGTCTCTTAAAACAAAACCAACATTATCATTGTCACCGTTATCGCTTCTTAACTCATATAACATTTACTTCCATATTATATCTAACAGATACCCGACCTAAAAAAGTAGCCTTAATTTATCTAAAATCTAAGCATTTACTATATATATAGTAAAATCTAATTTATCTGTTACGGTAGGACAGTTATTGAAAATGTGGTCTAAAATTGTACTGTTTTCTTCTTCACACACAACCTTATCACCTAAAGTTAACAGTCTCAACAAAACATTTAAAGAAAAGTTAACATGTCTGAAAAAATTGATAACATTCAAATTATAGGTATTCACGTAGAAAAAGTCGTGCATCAACCTTTTATTAATATAGTCAAAGAATATAGTATTAAGTAAAGTTTTATTAAATTTACCCATTATGAATTTATGGTGTATAAAAAAAATGATTAAGTAAAAATTCATGAATATCTTAGTACATAAACGTTTGCAAATTCAGATAAGGCAAGCAACCTCAAATTTAAATAAACCCGTAATATAGTTTTACTTTGAAGAGGTATTTATTAAAAAATATAACAACTTTAATTGCTGTGGTTATGATATGTTGGCTAGGTTTTCAAATATGATTCTATTGCAGATGGAAAAATATTACATTCGATCTATGATTTAGCCTACCATTAATTTACAACAATAAATCCCACCTAAATCAACGTAATATAAGTGTAAAATCTCATGAAATACCTATAAATCTCTTTAAATAAATTTTATTACTGATTAATCGGTTCTATAGTTGTAAATTAAATATAATATTACTTCTGGCAGGACTTAGGACGTGTAAAGTTGTCGATTCGATTGGTAAAAGTAATAGTAGTATTGTATAGTCAAGTGATAAGTGTATTGTTCTAAGTTTGGCAAACCGCTGGCCGGTTTTCATAGTAATTTGTATGGCCAATTGATTGGCTCGTGCTCTAGTGTGAGGTAGGCACATACTATACTTGATTCGCAGCCAATACAATAGACCCACAAAATAATACACTCAACTTGCAGTTAGTATAGTCAACTTTTCTGTAAACAAAGTTGACTTACTGCACTTCAATTATTATTATTCCAACAATTACCGTTTCCCTTTATTCATAATATTAAGTCTACTTTGTTAACCTTTAAAAGTAGGCTAACCTTAAACTTTTATAAAGCATTCGATAATTATTAAAGTACAAAATCATTAGTTATAAGAATCCTACCGCATCCAAAGACGCTTCCAAGGCTTTCAAGTTTCATAGGAATAAAGATTTACGAAAATACCAAATATATTTCTTAGTAGGTAGAAAACTCAAATCATAAATGAAAAATCGAAATATTTTAACGAATATCATCCAAGTATATGATTTATCTGGTGAAAGTCTGAGCCCTTTTTGTGCAAGTAAAACAAACACTTGTTTTAGATACGGAAGATGCTGTTGAAACGTATCTAATAAAATAAAGATATCGTTGATATAAGCTTGACAAAAATTTCTATATTACTTAAACATGTAATCCATATATTTTTAAGCGTGAGATAGAGAATTTTGAAATCCTATAAACACAATTTTACAAAGGTTTCATCCACGGTAATTTACCACCGTAAATTAGTTTCTGAATTATAGGTTAACAAATAATTCAAAAATAATGTAGTAAGATTTATATTGGAATAGTAGTAATTGCACTACGTTGAGTTAACTTTACTATAAGTAAAGTTGACTATACTGACTGGTAGTTCAGTGTATTGTTTTTCAGGTCTACTATATTGACTTCAAGTACAGTATAGTATACACCCACTTCACAATAGGGCATGAGACAAGTAATTTCCTATGAAAATTAATGTGAAAACCGGCTAATAGTCTGCTAAACCTAGATCAATACATTTACCACTTGACTATTGCAATACTACTATTACGTTAACCAATATAATTGATAACATTACAATATGTGAAGCCCTACTAACACTAATTAATGATTATTGGATTATACACATATAATATAAGTAGAATAAAAGGCTATTATTCGTTTACGTTTTATGAAAGATTTAGGCAGAGGAAAAATAAAGGCTTTTATTACTGCGTTAAGTTTTTACGATATTAAGTAACGGATACTATCAGATTACATCCTTTTTTACGGTAATATAGAGGTGACGACGGTATTTTTATTTGAAAACATTAATAAATCTTTACCAGATTCTTTTCTAAGATATTAAGTTTAAACTTCAAAAGTTTCAAAGTTTTTCAAATTAGTAAACAACTAAATTGGTATTGCTGCAGGTACTATTACTGTAGGCATTACTACTGCAAAAACCACTAAGTCTTAGGCTATTTAACTACCAATAACAATTAATATTCGATTATATTCTTAACATCAAAACTTTATCCTTTATACCAAGTTTTTTCTTTATATTACTCTTTTTACTTTCCTTACGTCAAAATCGTTTATTTTATCGTTAAGATCGTTACATCAAGTGAAATCGCAAAGTCGCGCTAAAAAATCTACGTTGCGCGACTTGACATAGAATAGACAAGTTCATATACGATTTTATACCAAAATACCTAGTCTATACATTTCCAAATAGTCAAGTCTTTTCAACTAAGGTTTTTCAAATTAAAGATGGCTTTCGATTAACAACGAATGAAAGATATCAAGGGCTTTGGATCCTTTTTTCTCGCCTATTTTAACCATAATTTTTTGGGAATAGATGCTGACCAAAGTTTTCTAGAGAAAACCTTATCAATTATATCGGCTAGTATCTTTAAATCTAACGCTAGCAAAGATTTTAGCCGCGACATCCACGTTTTGTAAGATTTCCATGAGTTTTTTAACTATTAGATATATAATATGTAGAAGATACTTTAAAGATGTATTAAAGTTAGGCTGAAAAAAGTAGTTACTTACTGTATTATTTATAATTTCAATAAGATTTAATTCAAATGAATGAAAATATTTTGTGAATTGGTTCAATGTAAGGACTATTTTCAAAATAGTAATCTTTAATAACATTGAGAAAAAAGTAAAAACGCCAAAAAAACCGATGCTCTTTTACACGTTTTGAAAAACCTCCTTTCGATCCTCAATTAAGTTAAGACTTCAACTTTCCCGTTAGTATAAATTTTTTACACACTAACGATAAGGAATATGTCATTTTTTTCTGTATTTATAAATCCTTATATGATAGCATGAATTACGTTTCTAGCAGTGGCAGAGCATATGGAGTAGCAGCTATAAACGCGGAAAAAGGAATGAATGTTAACGTTATCCAGTTGATTTAGTAAAATTGTTAACGTTTTTCAAAACCTCTCCTATGACTAAGTTCCATTTACCCCTTAATATTCCTTTTAAAATATTTAAATCCCTTAAATCGAAGCTTCTTATAGTAGTTACGTGTACATTCATAAGCCTACTATAGTTTTTATTGTAAGACTTTAACCTTAGGATTAGACGACGAGTAATTAACTTTAATGTCGAGACTTTAAAGTTCTAAGACCTTAATTAACAAGAAATATCATTGACAATTAGGATAACTATTACCCCATTCTCCTAAACCTGTTTAAATAATTCATATTAATTACACTTTCTTTACGAATT
This sequence comes from Anisogramma anomala, assembly GCA_038502455.1. Classification (NCBI taxonomy): domain Eukaryota; kingdom Fungi; phylum Ascomycota; class Sordariomycetes; order Diaporthales; family Gnomoniaceae; genus Anisogramma; species Anisogramma anomala. The sequence continues at coordinate 2,636,201 of JASMMZ010000009.1, forward strand.
TCGAAAATATTTGGAATGACGTAAAAAAGTATAACAGGAAACCTTATAATTTTTCCGATATGAAAATGGTGCCTTTTTCAAACATTTATAAGTGAATGAATGTTCTTTTTCAATTTTTACTTATTATTCACTAAAATCTTCACAAGTTATGCGAAAAATTATTACTTAGCCTTCCTAACAAAACTAAAAACTTTTTGCGAGATTTATAATAATATGAAAAACTATTTTAAATACAACGTCCACCTTACGTAATATTATACGTACTGGATCACGATTAATTGGATAATGATAATATGTAAGAAAAGAAAAAGAGAAAATTCCGAAATATATCTTTAATCAAATACTTATCAAATTAATATTATATTAATAAGTAATAATGAAGGCTTACATTAGTGAGGTATCGTTACGCGAGTAAGTATAGGAAGTAGTTACGGGCGTAAACGAGTTCGAATACAGTTTACAACGCCTAAATGACATTTATGAGGGAGGTTTTAGCTAGTTACAGTTTTAGTTTGCGACTGTAATGATATATACGTCGAATTTAATAGGTATATATCTTTAAACTAATGATTTTCGCAATTTAAATAAAAAAGACCATGTGATAATATACTACATCAATCGTGAGTACGGGAGAACTTAGCGTTCAAAATATGATTTAGGTTTTTGGATTTAAATTTATAGTTGTATTGGTGTTAATGAATATGAAACTTAAGCGGACAGACTAGTCATGAAAATTATTGTTGTGATAGTAGTAAAAGATGATAGATTTGTTCAGAATTCAATTTATGGTTAACTCGCTACTTGTAAGCCAATCCTTATAAATAATAGATAATGTATCACATTAAGTACCTTAATACTTTCGGGCAGGATCATTTAGATTACATCGTAAACTACGAAAATCAAGAGAATGTTAACAATGATGATATTCCTAAAAAAAGTTACGTAATATAAAGATATTAATCTTAACGCGGCCTAATAACTAGTTGACTCCGCTTTCCTATACTATTTTAGTGGCAAAGACTATTATCTTTGTCTTAACCAAGCTGTTGACTCATTATATACTTTTAACCTTTGTGATTATAACACGGATTGTATGTTTTAATATATTATGCTAGATATAAGTGAAGCAAAGTATTTAACCAAAGTTTATTCTTAGTACATATTATTGCGAAGGGAAAGTATTACAATTACAAAGATTAATTGTTAAGATATTAGTAAAGTTAGAGGTTAGTTTCGGTACGAGCTAATTATAATCGTTATTAGAAATAACGAGTATTTAGATTATTATCAAGTTGATTACGTTTTACATTTTTATGTTCCTTACTATATTCCTTCTTTATTTAGAATATATAAAATGTTTTGGTGTTAAAGTTGACATTAAAGTTAATGAATTGGTTAAAAATAATTAAATATTTATTTTTGATTTTCAATATGGGTATTTGTAGTTTTAGCTGTAGGGTTTAAAAGTAACGATGTTAAATTTAACGAAGTTAAACATACGTTAATTATATTAACACTTTAATTACTTAGTTATTGACGAGTTATATATAGTCCTCAAGTTTGTAGGGTATGAAAATATAGAATACTTTACCCTAAATATTATTGAAAAACTCAATCATTATCACCAAACCTATACATAAGCCTTCCGAATATTTAAATTCACATTAAAACACGATAAAAATTTCAATTACGAGATTTTAGTCGATATTTTTTATTTGGATAAGAAGGTTATATTTTACGTTTTAACTTCGTAACTTTTTTTTTGCGGAGCTAAATTTCTTAAGTCCTTATCGGCGAATGATACGTGGGAAACTTTATGGATATTGTAGATTGACACGTAATTAGGCTTATATGACGTTGTCATCGACAATGCCAGTATCAACTTTATGGCGATGGATTTGTAAAAGTATGTTAAAATGATGGGTATTTGGTATAAATAGGTTTCTATTAAGGCCTATAGGAGTATTAGAAATTTTTAAAGGATATAAATATTATTTTGCAAAGCGTAGGGTATCCTTGCATTGAATATTGAAAGTTTTAGGGATTGGGAGGCACATTTTTAAATAGCGGCAAAGCGGTAAAAGGTTTGAATGATATTGTTAACCTTCACTTTATGGCGTAAACGTTAATAGTTTTCGGAATATATTCCCGGTTAACGAATGAATTTCATTCATTAGTAAGTATTTCAAATAGAGTTGTAGCGAACGGCAAAGCACCAAATGAATTACAGAAGGAATCGTTACGGCGTTGAGTAAAAAATGACTTTATTACCAGAAACGGCCTTACGACTATTAACGTGTTTATTTTACTGTTATAAAGTGAAGTTTTTGTGTGGCGGAAACCTTGTAACTGGGATAACTCATTGAAGATTTTAAGTATCGCCAACCGTAAAGTAGTTATTAAAATTGTTAATATTTTTATAGCGTTATATCCAACTCAGGTTTTACCCCATATTAAAGCGACTGACGATAAAGATAGTAATGAATATCTTTGGGTTAAACGAATAAGCTATCATAACCCCCTTTTCTTCATAATCCATAAACCAATAAAACGCTAACGACGCGGCCAACCGCCAAAGAAAAGGAACGTTAGTACTAAAGAATACGTATTAGGTTGTATTTATAATACTGTTTGGATTAGCATAAAAGAAAAAAGACGATTAAGACTTAATTGTGAAGCTTCTGGTACAAAGCATTATTAAAACCTCTGCCAAATATTTTGAGGAAAATGATACGGTTGAAATTAATGGATTATTTTATTCGAAAAGTTATACAATTCGTGAATAAACTTAACTTTAACCTCTAAAACCCAAATATTACGATTTTCAAATCAAGGATTATATACGATATTAAAAGTAAAACTATGGAACGGATATACAAAAATTCACTTCTAATCATTTAAGGATGAATATAGTAACAAAGGTAAAGATTGGATCTTTATATAGTTGCGAACAATTAAAAAAATCAGTTAACGTTTAATGATTGATTTAGTAATAAAATTGTCAGCTAAAACTAATAGAAAGTTTATCTTTAATAGATGTGATATAATGTAAGCGTATATATAGTTGGATACATATTTGTAATAACTCATATTATTATAATTACCGTAAAACCCACATCATTACTACCTTTTAAAGACGGTTAAATAATGAATTGATTAATTGAAAAGATTGGTCAAAACAGATATTTATTAGTTTTTGACCTATTAGTTACACTTCAAGTTAAATTTGGATATAAAATTTTCAATTTATAACTCGTGTTTAATAGTTAAGTAAATTGAAGATTTCGGCTTAGTAGTTATATGAAATAATGATACCATTTTCTTTAAAGCTGCTAGGTTTATAGCATGGAAATGAGAAGTAATTATAGATTTAAAGTTTTTGAATTGTAAGTTAGTTGTGACTTTGAAAAAAAGAAACTAATTTAATTAAATGGATCGTTAATTCGTATACGTAGTGTTAAGAATACTAAACTTAATTTTCATTAGAAGGGCTAGGGCGTTGATTTGGCTACAATTCATAAAATAAACCTAATTAGAGTTTGACGGTATTTAGAATAACGTGCTCGTGGTAATATTATCGTTATCTATGTAAACAAAAGTCCTCCTACAATTTATCGATTGAGGTATAAGTATAAGACCCGACGGATAAAGACTTTTACCAATTGAATGAAAGGTTAAAGTGATAGATAAAGAATTTGGACCAGAGGATTAATATTGTTCTAATTAATTTGTCTATGGTTAAATTCATGATTTTTAGAACGATCTTTTTACGAATAGAATGAACTTGTCTTCGTAAATGAGATTCCTTATAACCTTTGTTAATAAATATGAGCAAGAGGACTAAGTTAGTACTATTGTCATTTTAATTTATTAAATCTTTGTTAAGTTTAAAAATATTATAAAAATCGTGTTAGCTTTAGGATTTTACAATATAATAAATGGTTTCAATATAGGTATAACTATGTAGGAAACTTTCAATATCGTTACCAAGTAGTTAAAAATTCTTTCTATCCTGGTAGTAATTCGTATCGACTCAAGAGGCCTATTCGAATGATTTTTCAAATTTGAAATTACTAAAGAAAAACGTTTTATAATGAACGTAATGACACTCTATAAAGCTTAAGAAGGCAAGTAAATTAAAAAATTCAAATGAATTTATTGTAAAGATAATTTTGCAATCGTTATAATGAAATCGTCATGATATAAAATTTTTAAGTGGTTTATATTTAGCAATAGACTGACCCTACGCATCAAAGGTTACATTAACAAGCCACCTAGTAAATTCAAGTTATGTGCCGACGAATAGGGGTTCCCTAGCAAATTGGAAAACTAATAGTGGAATAAAGCCAGCGATAGTAACTTGTTTGATTGATATGGTTAAATATGAGGTTTGTAAAAGTCTATAGCGAAAGACTTATTTATATAAATTGATGAAGTTGGAACTCGAAACCAGAAGGAAAATAAAATTAATTAGAGTTAATTTGGCTGTGGAATTAGCAGGGGTTTAGCTAAATAACGAAGAGGTAATTTAGTGGTAAACGAGAATTATTCATCGACTATATTAGTATGCACGTATAAAACAAAAGGCCGTTATTATTAGTTGGTAAGTTCTGCTAATTTAAGTGAATGTAAACAAGTAGAAGAGTTATTATCGGATTGATATTGTAGTAATAAATATAGATAAGTTGAAGGGGGAAGAAGCATTCAGAGAGTGCACGCCACGGATGAGTGGTTATAAACCTCTCATTCGGGTAGTGGCACTCTGCCATACCCTCTGCTAATCTCCCTTTTTGGCCGTGCCACGTATACACTCTGAAAGTGTAACCTGCAGCGTAATACGTTATCATGCACTTTGCAAAAGTGCAGCCTGCAACGTAATACGTTATCGTACACTTTACAGGAGTGCACCTTATATCGTAATGTATTGCTACTGAACCTGCGTATACTAACTATGGTAATATATAATAATATCTACATAGGAAATCTTTTCTTCTCTCTTTATACGTTCCATATTTATAATTCAGTAATAACAGTATAGCTATAATACGGTTTGTATCCTTAATCCATTAGTAATAGTATAGTTATAATTCAATTGTATTCGTAATCTAGTAATAATAGTATAGTTTGTAATACGGTCCGTATTATTCGTTCGGTAGCGATAGTAGTGTAAGTTCGTTTTTAGTTGGTAATGATAGTGGTATATGCTATCGTTTTAGGAAAAACATCTTTTTTTCTTTTTCTTTACTTAGTAAAGTATTATTGTTGCGGATTAGGTTATGTAGCCTTCCTCCCTATATTATTAATAGTTATATCTATTAAAAACACCGCATATGTTACAAATACGTAATCTAGAGCGTTTGGCATAGGTAGAAGCGGTGTTAATACACATTCCTCAGCGGCTTGTTATTGTAGGAGCGGTTTTAATACGATCTTTGGAGTGTTTTCTGGTTACAGAAGCATTCCGAAGTCGTTCGTTGCCTTAAAGAGCATGTAAAACGTAATATCTAGAGCGTTCGTTGTTTTTTAGCACGTCTGGCTCTCTAGGTCGCGTTCTGAAATGCTATCGCAGCCCGTCTTTTTATTAAGGTCCAGTTGCGTATAAAGCATCTGTTCATTCCTCCTCTTACAGTCGCGGTTAGAATCTAGTACCCGGCCTTTCCTTTGATGAAGGCACTCCTTTCCGTTAAGGCAGAGTTGCCAATACTACTTATGGGCCTCCCTTCTTCTAAAGGCGCGGCTCAGATTCTCTTTCCTCCAGACCCTTCTCTTGGTTCTACGGCTTGAAAGGCTTTTCTAGCCCCTTCCTTTCCTAAAAGGAGCCCCCCTTTTTCCAAATACGCGGTCCAAACTCCTCTTTCTTTTCGTAAGGCCGCGGCTCCAACTGTATATCTAGGCCTTTCGTTTCTTGAAGGTGCGGCCTATACTGTGTATCTAGACCTCTCTTTTCTTTAAGATGCAGCCTGAACTATGTATCTATAACTTTATTTTCTTAAAGATACAGCCTAGACTATGTATTCAAGCCTTCTTTCACCTCAAGATATAGCTCGAACTATATATCTAGACCTTACTTCTCTTAATTTTACGGCCCGGACTGCGCATCCAGACCTTCCTTCTTTTGATTTCGCGTTTTTAACAACGTTTTTGACCCTTCCCCCTCTTAAATATGCGTGGAATACTCTTTTGGTCCTCCCTTTTTCTAAGGATACGACCTAGACTATGTATCTAAGCCTTTTCTTTATTAAACACGCGTACTGAATAACACTTCCTGCCTTTACTCCTTTTAAAAGCACGTGTGGAAATATGCGTTTAAACTTACCCTCTTTTACAAGAATTTCTTTTCTCGAGGTTATGGCCCAGACTAAATATTAGGTCCCACCTCCCTTTAGAGTTCTGGTTTGAATAACGTGTTTAGGCCGTTCTTTTCCAAAAGATACGGGGTGAATAGTGTTTTCGACTCTTTCTTTTTTTAAAGGTACGACCCAGACTGTATATTTAGGCCTTCCCATTCTGATGAGCCTTTCTTTCCTTTTAGGATTCGAGTACAGGTTAGGCCTTGTAATACTCTTTAATAAGTGTACGAAGATTCCTTCGACTCTTTTGTTTTTAAAATGTAAATCCGGGAAATCTATTTCTTTTTATCTTTTTAAAATGGGACCTCGTAAAATCCACTTAAAATAAACAATACTTTCGTAACTCAATAAAATATTGAGTGTATCAAGGCTTTCGTTACGTAATTATTTACGTAATTCCCTTTAAATAAAAGTATTCAATGCTTTTTACATTGTTAACGTTTACCCTCGAAAATCATATCAAAAATTATCAAATAAATCAAAACTGGAAAAAGGAATACCTCGAGTACATATATTATAATATTAACAAATAACAAAAACAGCGTACGTAATCACACGTAAAGGGTCAAGAATTGGTACTAACGCCTGTATAGTATCGTTCCCCAAGTTTAAGTTTATAAACTTTCAAACGGTTTTTTTTACAAAATATTATATTAAAAACGAGAATTTATAAAATTTCTCAAGCCAGCCAAGTTTATTTCATATAAATACATAACGAACAAACTATATAAAAATGTATATATAAATGAAATAAGGTTAAAGTAAAATTTTTAATACATGTTAATACAAATGAAATCTAAATAAGTCGTAAATAGGGCGTAATCATAAGCTAGTTAGAAGTTCGTCTAACGCTCTGTAAACGCTATATTAGCTAAACAGTTAAAAGTTTTTAAGCGTTATAAATTTGAAATAAGAAATATAAAGCTAGTATAAAGAGGCGAACGAGGTAATAAGGAAAATGAAGGGGGGAAAGGGAAATGTAAGCAGTTAAATATATATTATCTAGTATGTAAGGCCAGGTTTATATTTAGTAGGTGGTTTGGATATCTTACTTGTAGTCGCTTCGTTGTTTTCGATTGGTTTGGGTGTTATATAATAACCGATTTTAAGTTTCGTAAGCGGTTTTTATGTTACTTATTAACCGCTTTTAGGTTTCGTCAGCGGTTTAAATTATTTATCCGGTTCGAACGGATCCTAGCGAAGGGTTTCAAAACCTGGTGGTTTTGATTCGCGTAACCTGATACGTAATAGAACGCTCTTTAAAACGTGTTTTAATATGTTTAAAACGCCGAAAAAAAAGTTAACTTTTAAAGAAACTGATCTTTTCATAAACAAAGTACCAACTAGTTAATAATATTATATTAAAATGATCTTTTTTAAAAATTACTTGGAATTTTACAATTTGGTTACGCTTCGGGTTTTAACGGCGTTCCCGCATAATTTTACACTCCGATATGTTTTTTTGAAAGGCTTATTAATAAAATACAAATAGTTGTAACCAATATTACATCCCGCTATAGGTATTTAACTTCGGTTTGTCTTCTTTCCTTAGCTATTAATAATCGACCTAGTCGACTCCTAGTTAGTATTGGTAAGATCTGCTTATTCACTTAAATGTAAAGAAGTAGAAAAGTAATCGTTAGATTGGTGTTATAATAATAAAGATAGATAAGTTAATGTGAGAAGACGCATTTATAAAATGCATGCTATGGATAAGAGGTTATAAACCTCTTATTCAGGCAGTGGAACTCTACTATGCCCTCTGCTAATCTCCCTTTTTGGCCGTGCCACGCATATATCTGAAAGTGCAATTTGTAGCGTGATATGTTGTCATATACTTTGCCAGAGTGCAGCCTGCAGCGTGACACGTTATCGTGTACTCTTCAGGAGTGCTCCTTACAGAGTAATGTACTGCCACTAAACCTACGAATACTAACTATAGTGATATATAATAATATCCACATTATTTGAATAGTAGTAATTTTAGTGCAGTAAGTCAACTTACTATAAGTAAAGTTAATTATATTGACTGCAAGTTAAGTGTATTGTTTTATGGGTTTACTATATTAATTGCAAGTTAATTATAGTATGAACCCACTGAAAACTAGGGTACGGGCGAAGAAATTAGCCATATAAATTAGTGGGCGGACCGGCTAGCGGTCTGCCCAACCTAGAACAATATATATACCACTTAACCATTGCAATACTACTATTACTTCGACCAATCGAATCGACACCTTTGCAACTTCTAAAGCCCTACCAACAATCTACCAATATAATGAATTATTTTCTACGTAATAATTCTATAATATAGTTTTATTATCACCAATGGTAATTATACGAAATACAGGATTTATTAAAGGGTTTAAAATCAATGATAATACATATTGTCCAATATTTGTGGATAATACGATGAATTATAAACCCTGAAGAATAAAATACTAGGATCTAAATAGAGTATTCTATACGGTCTTCATGATAAATATTATTAAACTGTTAGTTTGTAGGTTGCTGGTATCATTTCAAAATAATATACGAATAATAATTAAGTTTTAATATTATCAATTTTCGATCGATAGTATTTTTATTATTTACTATTTTCAAAACTTTAATTTACTAATATCTGACTACATATGTGAGTACTAATTACAATCTTTTGAAGTTTTAATATTTGTACCTTAATAGTCATGTTAGCATAGGCGCCTTATAACGTTTAAATTATTGGCATATGGTTAGAATTTTTTATGTCAAACAAGTTGGAAATAACTCGTAATATTTAATTGTCCAAAAGAGTCTAATATAAGTGGTCTCTAAAAATACATAACAAACCCCTAAATTATATAAACCACAGCTTCTATTAATAAAATTTACATTCTTAACGTAATAGAAATTTGATACAAGTTTTTAAAACGCGGTAAAAAAGCCTTCATTTATATGATGCAAAGATTGAAATTAAATTCGGGTTTTATAATTAGAATAGGCAAATTGCTAAAAATAATTTCGAATTGTACGAATTTAACTTGGTAGCTTTTCAATACTATGTGAATGTATTACAAAATCAATGAAAAAATTATTTCAATTATTATTAGCCTAAAGTAATACTTATAAACTTTTATTCTAATTAACTTGGAAGAAAGCCAAATCTTTGTATTTGATTATGGTTCCCAGTCTTAATTCATTCAAAATATTCACAATTTTCTTAGTTAACTTATACATTTACATAATATCAAATATAATCACATGAATATAAACCTTCAATATGAGTAGATATTATGATACAAATATAAAAAACCTATCTTCAGGAAGATTAATATAATCCACTAGCACCTGAATAGTTTATACAAGCAATACCTTAGCGGAAACATAAATCTTCATCTTATATATCCCTAAGTTGGAAATTTCTCTATATTTAATAAATATAACATTGAATTTTCTGTTGCAAAATTAAATAACATCTCGCGATATAAAATACCAGACTTATACGAATTTAACTAACTATTAATAAGTAGTACACCTATATTTAGTTTATACATAGCTTATATTTTTACCGTCTTCATTGTTAGGGCTTTATCGTTGCAATGTAGTCGATTCGAATTGGTCGAGTAACTGGTGCTGCATTGAAAGTAGTTGGTGTATTGTTCTATATTTGGTAGACTGATAGCCAATTGCTTGTGCCGTACCCTAGTGTAAAGTGGGCGCACACTTTACTTGACTTCCAGTCAGTATAGTAGGCCTATAAGACAATATACTTAACTTGCAGTTAGTATATTCAACTTTAATATAAGTAAAGTTGACTTAATGCATTGTAATTACTACTATTCCAATACTTTCAACTTTTTCTTTTGTACATATACGTCAATATAGTCAACCAAATTTTTCCGGTTATTACTCAATTACATTTTTGTTAATTTTTAAGACCCTTGCTAATTTCACTGTTATATTGAACCTAATTATCCTATAGTTCCGAGCTCTGACTTTATTAATTTCCAAAAATAATTCTTCCGCTATAGAATTATATAGGCCTCCAACTTAAGTGTGCCCTTAGCTATGCTAATCAATAAGATTATTATTTTAAGTACTCCGGCAACTTTCTAGTTTGTTAGAATACCTCTGTTTCCCTTTTTACTCGTGTTAGGTGTTTTTAAATACAAACTGATCCTCTTTATATTTATAGTTTATAGCACGATTTAAACCGTTTTATCTAGAATTAATAGGTTATTAATTGTAATATATTACCTGTTATTTATAGAGTTCATGCAGAAGGTAACAGATTCACTAATAGTCGTACTTGACACAAATCTAATATATTTTACCACTATTACAACGATAGTTCTTATGGTTAACAGATTCGCTTGAGCTTTGCCCTCATTGGTGCCAGTGTGTCTGTAGCTTTCAACTTGAAGACTTTAGGCTGAGGCGTTAGCTCTTGTCTTTATGATAGATGTAATGCGGTATCGCATGGTTTTCTTTATCCCAATCGCGGAAATCAATAGCTTGAGAGTATATACCGACCAAATTCAGTGTGCGGGCTCTTATAGTTGTAAGGACTGTAACTGGCTAAAAAATTCTTTATAAGAGGTGTTTTGGCATTTTAAGGCGTATTTGAACTTTCGGACGCTTGTAATTGCTGTTTTTCCATCATAGTTTTTTGCGTTATTTCAGATTTTTGCGAAGTTCGTAAGCAATATATAGTTGATATTAACTTTTTTGACAGGTTTAGGGGGATGGTCACAATATTTATCTTGGTACTCGGGGGTGTTTTTTGCCGTTAACTTAAACCGTAAAGCTTTCGAGTTGTGATGGTAGGGGTAGCTGCCAGTTTCCAGTTGCCTAACTTGAAGGGTAAAGTCCTATAGTAGGACCTATAGTAGGCTTACGTTTGAAGATTTTCATTCCTTAATTGGTTTATAGAAATCGGATATATTAAGGGGCTTGGGGGTAGGAAATTTAAGGGTAAGGGATTTAAGGATTTCGGTAAGGGAAGGGGACTAAGCAATGATATTCTTAGTATAAAAGAGCTCATTGACGTTTCTGCTCAATTAATTAGTTGATTTAAGGAATTACCCTATGAGATTTAATTGATTTTTCACATCCAGAAGCACTAATCTATTAAGGATCTTAGGGAGTAGGGTTTAAGGGACTTATTTGGATTTAGGAAAGACTTTGCAAACGCGTATAAGGGTATTAAAAATGCTAACTCTAATAGTATCTTTACCTTTAGTTATTAGGTTTTTTAGTGCCTTATCTATTATAGTATATTGATATAGAAAAATCAGCTAAGTTTGCTTTTTTCCTGAGCATATTAAGAATGAAGATATTATGGTTGAAAAACTTATTTTTCAAGTTAATCTTAGCTAGCTTTACCATCTTTTTCCATATACCTAAAAATCAATTTCTAAAGTATTCCATAAACTTGTAAGAAACGTGAGCACCATTGTTTTTCCGTTAAAAGTTCGAATCGATGATGAATTAGCTGATGTAATTGGTTAATTGTTCGGGGGTAAAGTCTTCGTCGGCGTCCATAAACGAGAGGTTATCTTTACAGTGCTTAATAAATGTATTTCCGAGGTTTTTGATTGCTTCCTTTCTGATAGGATCGGTGATGGCTTTAAAGTGAGCACTTAAGGTAGCCATTTTGACGTTTTGGATTGTGTGGGACGTGAGACTTGGTGGTTTGGGCGAGGGACCTGACGATTTAGCGTGGAGTCGTGTGATGTGGTTTTTTTAACGCAACTTGGCGATTCTTAGTGTTTTCGCTCAGAACAGTAATTTGGGGTAAAAAGAGAGGGAAAGAGTAGTTTAGAGGAAAGAACTTAGTGTTGAGTGCAAATTTTGATGTAGAGGGTAAAGTCGAAGGTTGTTTGTTATTAGTGGTTGTGGTTAAGGGTTATATTACGTAGGACTTAGTTGTTATTAGAATAGTAGCACATGCAGTAGTATAAACTTAGCCGTTTGCCAACTTAACGATCTTTAAAGCCTTTAGCAATTAATCTAAACGTTTTTTTTAAAAAAGAATCAATAAAGATTTTTTAGTATTTTCGGTAACGGTAATACCGTTATTACTTCTAAGTGCCTGTAAATAATAGATGAACCCAAAAGTCTTTCTTTTTGCTACCTGTAAACGGCAGACGCAGTAATAGAGCTTTTCGTAAGAATCTTTCCTCTATCCCAACATTGACTTAGAGCGTAACTGGAAAGTAGCCTTTTCTTTTACTTAGATTATTTGTGCTTAATCTAATAAGTACTAATCAGTATTAGTAGGGCTTTATCATTGCAATGTAGTCGATTCGAATTGGTTAAAGTAACTAGTTTTGTATTAAAAGTGGTTGATGTATTGTTCTAGGTTTAGCAGACCGCTAGCCAGTCTGCACAGTAATTTGTATAGCTAATTGCTTGGCTCATGCCCTAGTGTGATGTGGGCGCATACTATACTTAACTTGCAAGCAATACAGTAAACCCACAAACAATACACTTAACTTGCAGTTAGTATAGTCAACTTTACTGTAAGTAAAGGTGACTTATTGCACTGCAATTACTATTATTCCAATAAGCCGAAAATTATATAACACCCTAATCAATGAGTTTTAAGTTGTAATAAAAGCTTTATTTTCTTCAACGAGTGTAGTTTTTCTTCCCTAGTTTCTTGTCTTTCTTTTAGTGCTTTTATTCTTCTTCTTATTACATTTATTATGGTTTTCTAAGTTTAAAACAATGAAGTCACTATTTTTAGTTTAACAAGTACTATCGAATTCAAATTAAACGAAAGTCAAAAAAAGCCAACTAATTTATTCCAAGATACGATGAAACTCGAAACCAGTTAAAATGTTAAATATTTATTATTGGAACTGCGAGTTTTATGTGAAAGCCAATTGGTACTATTTTGATACTTGTGAAAATAACCACATAACGATTCAACTTATGAAATCTAGTAATTAGTAGATTTCTTTCTATTATACACCACCTTTTACGTTTGATGCTATTTCCAGATTTTAAAACAGCTATTATTGTAAGCAAGTTAGTAGGCTGTTTTATATATAATATCTATATTGTTTTATTACTATAAGTTTGATTTACTAATATAGTTATACTAGTTCTAAATGCATTTTTCGTCTTTTACATACCAAATCTTCCTTTTTCAAACACCTATTAAAGTAAAACTGAAAATAATGGATGTTACTACAAAACCCGGCTATTTGTTCTCAAAATTAAAAGTAACGCAAACCTGTTTTCTAATAAAAAATAATTATTAAAAATTAAAGTTATTGTCGGTAAGGTCTCTGCCTATTTCACGTGAAGTAAAAAGAGTAGAAGAGCAATCATAAGATTGGTATTGTTGTAGTAAAAGATAGATAGATCGGAAGAAGTATTCCAGAGAGTGCACGCCACGAATGGAAGGTTATAAACCTCCCATCCGGGCAGTGGCCCTTTTGCCGTGCGCTCTGGAATACCCATTCCAGACCGCTCCATGCATGATGCACTTCGCGTCTTGCAAGAGTGCAGCCTGCAGCGTGACACGTTATCGTGCACTCTGCAGGAGAGCACCTTGCAATACAGTGTACTGCCACTTGGCCTATGTATACTATCTATGAGGGTATATAGTAATATCCATAGTTATACTAACGTACTTATGAAATTTTATAAACTAATGATTGAAATATACCTATTTTTATAAAATGTATTTATTTTTTTGTATTGAATAATAAAATTAGCTTCCTAATCACAATTGTAATGTATTACTTAAACTGGAAAATACTCTTATTATGTATTTTCTTTGCTATTTTATCCAGGGGTTTTCGATTCAAACAATAGGTTTTAAAGGGTCAAAAGATATTTATAAATATAAACGTATTCGAATGCATTAATGTTTTCACTTTTTCCAAAAAATACAATATTTAGTTATGTTAATTTTTGACAAATTTGAAAATAACGAAGTTTTTATTTCAAAATAATATAATTCAATACTGATAAAAAAGTAGAATACATTACATATATTAAGTTGTCAATAAATGGATAAAGTTGCTATTTATAACTAACTAAACTTATAACTATCATATGAAAATTTAATTAAAGATTAGATTGATTAAATAAAATCGATTTCAGGATTTGTCTCCACTTAAAATACACAGTCCCGGAAACCTCCGTTTGATCACGTAATCCTCAGTGTAATCCTATGATGCTCCGTGTTATCCCGGAGCCAATATCCGATGTAGACCGAGATAATCCCGTGGTAGAGCCGCACCTAACTGCAACACTATAGTAACTACTAGTCGACATTATTACCATCTGCACAGGACTCTGCTCTGTATACAGTCAGTCCCCAATTCTCAACACCGGCAGGCACATTCAACGTTCCCCATGGTCCCATTCAAGCATGCTCCCTCTGTAAGTCAAAACATTCCCCAGCAAAGAAACCAACATCACGCATCAACATGTGTTGCTTACCATCCTGTTCCCAGCATCAGACCGAACCGATGATGCCGCATCCCACTGGCCGACCTTGGGCTCCATCACCACTGCCGGCCCTCTCTGTCCTCTCTCCCTCTCCTCTCTCCTCTTCCGCTGCCGCCGTTCCACACAGCACATCGCGCACTGGATCGCCCACAACACCGCCGCCACCAGCACCATCGCAAACGCCGCCCACGCCACCGCCAGGAACCTGCCACCGCGGTGCGCATCCAGCCCGAACTCGGCGCCGTGCGCGCTGCCGATCGCTGCCGCCGCATCGCTGCCGCCCAGCGTCGCGACCAAGTTGCCGAGCAGCAGGAACAGCGCGGCGAGGCACGCCGCGGCGAGGTTGCTGTACAGCGCGACGCGCTTGGTGCGCCCGCGGACCGTCCTGTGCGTGCCGGGCTGGGCCGTCCACGGCAGCGCGAAGACGGCCCACGCCGACAGCACCGTGGCCAGGCCGCTGGAGACGGCCGCGAGGCCGTACAGGGCCAGCAGCGCCTGCAGGCAGCGGCCGAGCGCGGCCATGGCCTCGTCGATGGCCGCGACGGCGTCGCGCGCCATCCCGATGTCCGCCAGGGCCAGCTGGAACGGTCCCGCGCCGAGGCTGCGGTCCAGCATGCCGGTGAGGTCCCGCGCCTGCGGCCAGGCCAGCGGCTGCGTGCAGTTGGTGACGCCGAACCCGGCCGCGGCGGCCGTCGCGCTGGGCGTGAAGTTGCCGAAGCACAGGCCCGCCAGGTGCACCGAAAAGAACTGCGGGATCCCCAGCTTCGTGTACAGCTCGTCGGCCAGGTCGTCGCCGACGTCCTCCAGCGCGGCCCTGGCCTCGTCGACGAGGTGCTTGAGGCCGTGCGAGGCCGCGGAGGCCGCGCTCGCTACGGCGGACGCGGCTGCGGTGGCCGCGGCGCCGGCGGAGGCCCGGGCTGCGCTTGCGGCGGACGCGGCGTCGCCTGCTCGGGAGGAGAGGCGGCTCGCGATGCCCCCGAGGTCTGAGGTGAGGTCGCCTACGCCGAGGCCCTTGTCGCGTGGCGCGTGGTGGCTGGGAAGTAGGCCCGGGGCCTCGGTGACCGTGGACATGGTGGGTGCTGAGTGGACTCCCCTGAGGACTGTGTCGTTCAGGAAGCTTTTGCCGAGGGTCGAGGTGTTGAACTAGCGATGTCAGCCGAGATCACAGGAAGACAAAGGAAGGGACGGGCACTCACATAGAGAACGTGATAGTCTTCCATCACACCGGGACTATACCCAGCTGTGATGGATATGACTGTTAGTGTGAAGCTGATGGCGGCCAAGGTCGCCGGAAGAAGCGCGAGCCAGAATTTATTCAATTGGACGGGAACTTCCATGTTGATTGTACAAGAGATGGGATCCTGCTCTTGAAAATAAGGGACTGAAATGTGGTCAGAATAGTCGGCCAGAAAAGGACAGGCAAGGAAAGAGAGTGGTATATATCGGTCAGAGCTGATGTGTTTTCGAAAGGAAGACTCGAGCGCGTAGAGTGCCACGTATGTATATCAATGACTGCAACCAGTCGTCCACAGTCTCTTGTTTTCCAATGTTTGCACACAAGCCAACACAGTCTCGGTTGCCTCTGCGAACAACCGGCGACCGGGGGACCGGGCGCCCACAAGGGCTGTGATCCGCCACGACCTGACAAAGTCTATGATTGCGGGCGCATGATTGTGGGCGCAGGGCGCCT
The DNA here is from genome assembly GCA_038502455.1 of Anisogramma anomala. Taxonomy (NCBI): domain Eukaryota; kingdom Fungi; phylum Ascomycota; class Sordariomycetes; order Diaporthales; family Gnomoniaceae; genus Anisogramma; species Anisogramma anomala. Next base: position 2,652,692 of record JASMMZ010000009.1, read on the forward strand.
ACTGGCGAGAATGCGAAGGCCAACGCTTTTGCGAGAACAAGGAAACATCGCAGGCCTGTTGGCGCTGTGGATCAGAGCGACAACCCACACTGGAGGCGGTTGGCGGTGGACGTCAAAGAGACCCACAGCAGTGCCGCCGGTTTCAGAGTCCAGAGCACAGGCGCCAATGATCTTCCTTGGGCCCCGAGAAGCGCGCCACACTCTCTCAGCTCGAGCAGACGCGGATGGTCAGAGCGAGTGCCCGGGCTTGCGGTACCGGCGCAAAACAGTCACCTTGTCAGGAGTGACTGTAGCGTGTGTCTACTATGTAGATAGTCCCAGTGACGCGGCACCTATGGACTCCAAACCAGGGAGTCATAAGGGCATTTCCCAGATGATGGTGTCCAATGTCTGTGTGGACTGTTTTCGTGGCAGCTCCTGACCTTCTCACTTCGCATTCGGAACATCTTGGTCATACAGATCCTCCTTGCTGTACGTCCAGTCCTTCGGAGCCTTCAGGTCGACTGCATTCCAAGCCGGTGCCTTTGGCTTGTCCTCATAATCTACGATCTTTCCTCCTTCCACATGCTGGCGCAAAGGAGCGTGAACGCGCTTCTCTTCCAACCACTGCAGCTCTCCAGTCAGTCCTCTTCACCCTCGACCAGGCACAACAACACCACCATGGCAGGAGTACGACATATGCACTCACATCCACAACGCGGTCAAAGTTCTTGCACGTATGAACCGTCCCCGGATGGACCAAGAGACTCGTGTCCTCGATCCAGTCGTACGTGAAGGCCGTCGTGTCGGCATGGCAGGCGATATACCGCCGCAGCATCTCAATGCAGTGGTCGGTATGCCACCACTTCTCATACGTGAAATTGCCGTGCTCGTCAAGCCACGAGGTGTGGCGGTAGCGGCCCGGGTACATCTTCTTGCGCAGCGAGTTCAGGCAGTGCATCGTGTGCGTGAAGGTCACGCCCACGACGTACTCGTTCTTGTACTGCTCGACCGCGACGTGCTGAGAGAGGTGCGGCAGCTTCTCGGCCTCGCGGCGCGGAATGCGGACCATGGCGCCTGCGCAGAGGGGGAGATGCCTCGCCCCAGTTCCAGT